>JAKCPI010002242.1:0-24417 GCA_023213315.1 Euborellia annulipes | reverse complement strand
ATAATAATTTTATTTATATGAAGGAAATTTCAAAAATCAACCTTGATTCGGTAAATTTTTATTTAATGAAAATAAAAGTGACGTTTCTATTCTAGATTGGAATTGGATTCATCAGAATATTTTATTTTTATGACAATTTTTTGTCCTTTTCTATCCTCTAAATGGGATATTTTTCTCTTTGATTTTCGTTTTTTTTTCTTTTAAATTTTTGTAAACTCTAATAAGGGAACCACTGATCTAGAACGTTGATTATATACGTGACTGTCCACATGAAAAGGTAGCAAATCTTCACCGGGGGTCAAAATAGAGCCTTTATGCTTTCTGTACAGAACACATCCTGCTGAGAAAGCCGGTATTTTTAGAATTTTTTTTATTATTTTTTACAAGATGTGAATTTTATAGCTGGATAGTCGTTAGCGTATAAAGAAAAGAATAGCATCTATGAATATTTCGTTTATTAAGGCCTCTATGCTGACGTTTCGGTCTTGGTCAAGACCATCTTCACATTAGGTCTACTATATTCTTGTATAGGAATATTTTAAAGCGGTGAGCTGCGCAATGGTTTCGCTGTCTTGCTACGTCACTCAATGCAGAGTGGGGGAACTCCCTTATCCATTGCCTGTACTCAACTAATTGGCTTGTTATTGATATTATTGTATTTTCTTGATTATTATTCAATCATTCAACATATTAATATGATTAATTATTCACAACTTTTTTATAAAAAAAATATTTATGTTCATCACATATATGATTGAATATTTGATTGTATGCCTGCATGGTAATTATAATTCCTAAGATTTACACTACGTCATAATATTGTAAAATTCAACAAATGAAATATACTCTGTGTTGTTATAGCTCTGAAGATGGTCTTGACCAAGACCGAAACGTCAGCATAGAGGCCTTAATAAACGAAATATTCATAGCTGCTATTCTTTTCTTTATACGCTAAATTATTTTTTTATTTGGAAGATATGAATTTTTAAAATTTTGATTATGAAAACCTAGTTTTGAGGAAAATGAGTTTAAAGTTTTTTGATATAAAATACATCGATTCTGATGAATCGAATATTTCAGAGAGCCGATATTTAGTTGAAAGGACAGGGCAATCAATTTTTAGGGCTTTTGAAGCCTCCTCCCCGGGGAGCCTTTCCCTTTCTCTCTCTTTGAACGTGCAAATAAAAATAGAAAGTTTTACCTCAAAATATTTATGTAAAAACGAAAATGGTACATAAACTTCTCCGCCTTCTTTTCTACATGCTACATTATATTCCCCATTGATATGACAGTCGATCTCTTCGTAGCCTTGTTGCTCGGTAGCGGCATGATCGGATTCGCCACCGTTGGCGGATGTTGGTCCTTTATTTGGTGTGTTCCTTGAGGCCAATAGAAGACTTTCTCCACATCTCATATAGAGTAAAAGAGAGGCGCATGCTCCCGCACAAAGGGTGAGTAGGGCTGTCTTCAAATTGACACGAACCATCATGTAGTAAGAACGAGGACGTCGTCGTTGATGGTGGTGGTGGTGGTGCTAGTGGGGGAGCTTTTAGCCCTCGCTAGGCGACATGACGTCGTCGTTGATTTTGTGGCTGCTGCTCCACATTACACTAAAAACAACACAAAAGCAAATAAAACTCTAATCTATTTATTTTTTTATAATTGCGCAATATTTTAACTTGTTATCATTATCTTTGTTTCTTTTAGAAAATTTAAAATCAAACTAAACTCTCTATAAACATTTGAATTTGATGATTGGAATTTCTTAAAAAAAAAAAAATAAAAAAAAACTGGTTTGACAGGTTTGACCAGTCATTAATTGAATCGAATTCTATGGCACAAGTTGACATGACATTCCTTTGGGCAATCATCCATTTAAATATTTAACAATTCCAAATATAACCTTATTCAATAATATATATATATATATATATATATTTGTATTCTGATGTGAGTAAGAATAAGAAAGGGAAGGGAAGGGCGAGGAAGAGGGCGAGGGCGACGGGGTGGCGACGGCGATGATGATGAATCTTTAATCATTCTCCAATTTAACTCACCAAACAGATCAGTCTTGTTGTTGTTGTTGTTGTTGATATATAATATCGCAATTGTGATTGTGATGACGATGACGACGACGACGACGACGACCTTGTTCCAAGGCATGCTGCCTGCTTGCCTTATCTCTCTTAAATCCTTTTGATTTATTTGTCCCGACGACAACAATGGATCAGACATGTATATATTTGGGGCATATTGCTTGGCAATGTGCTCGAGTTGACTTTACATCTCGTTGTCGGCAGCTAGCAGGTACAGAGCACAGACGTAGACGTCGACGTATAGATCTGACGTTTCATTTGTTAGTTGAGCCGTTGGCCAGAAGAGAGCGTCCGGACGACAACACAACACAAAAACAGTCTGTGCCAAAAACACTTTGCCTTGGGGCCGGCCCAGGTGGTGGCGGTGAGGCGAGGTGAGGCCGATGACGCGTTGCGGGGGCGTCCAATTTGAAAAAAAAAAAAAAAAAAATACACGCACCCATACACACAAGTGTTTCTTGTCTATCATGAAATGGATGTCAAATGAGATGACAGAAGTGAGAGAGAAGACGCGCGCCAAGCTTGAATTTATTTAAAAAAAAAAGAGAGAGGGAGAAAAAAACAATCAGAATTGGTATCTATATATTTTTATTTGTATCTAGGCAACAGCGATGAGTTTGTTTGTTTGAGGTGTCAGGTGGTGTCAGGTGTCAGGTGTGACACAAAGAAAAAGAAGTAGTAAGAGTAAGGGTGAGGCAGAGGCAGAGGGGGGTGTGGGGAGGGGGGATCTCTCGATTGGAGACCGCACTGGCGCGGTGGGGGCGGCGGTCCATCAGGGGGCGCATGCGTTTGCATCTGGTCCGGCATTGATCTGCAGATGGCGCGAGGGCCAGGCTAGCGCCAAGCAGCGCCCTAAGAGAACACAGAGACAAGGGGAGACTAGGAACACACACCCGATGCCGCCGCTCTGATAGCCGGGCCTCCGCCCGTGGCTCCCACCCACCAACCCTGCACGGGATGTCGTAATGGCAAGAGAGGTACAGGTGAAAAAAATCAAGAAATTTACACTTGTTTAGTGCAGTGTGTGTCCCTTATTAAAGTGCGTTGCGTTGCGACTCATCAACATTAGCATCATTATCATCATCATCATCATCATCATGATCATGATCCTCCCATCAACCAAGCATCCTTAGTGCGTGTGCCTCTCGGCAAGTGTGTGCGCGCGCGTGCGTGTATGTGTGTGTATGTGGGTGTATATCCCATCCATCCATCCATCCCCTGCCTCTCACTTTCATTTTCTCTCCTACCTTTTTTGCATATATACAAAATTCATTTATCCCCTTAAATGATCGTGAGGCTTTTTAATTGACCAACGGGCTTTCCTCGAGCACCCGAAGCTAAGTAGGCCATGCCAGAAGCTTGACCTAAATGTTTATGCCGATCTAGCTCTAGCCCTTCTAACTCCGCCCTTGTTTACTCCCATTTACCCTCTTGATGGGGGATTTTCAATGCCCAGCCCTTCAAGTGTTAAGTGTTGGTGATCCGAGAAAATAAACTTCTTCTTCTTCACTGATGGATACCTCCCGACCTGGAATCGTCCGTGGACTGTTAGCATTCCCGATTAGCTCCCACCCGTTACACTTGAGCTATCCGACAATTATAGTGGCTTATTTAGATCCTCTATTTTATTTTATATTAGCTTAAAATTTCTAGTGCTCAAATTTAATATATATATTTAGTATAAATAATAGAAATTGAAATAAAATAGCAATAATAATAATAATAATAATATAGTAAATTAATTTAGAAAATAAAATTCGCAAAGGGTAGCGAGATAATCAATTTTCGAGTGTTTATAAAATAATACAAAAGTGCAAATAGCTGATTTAAAATATAATTAGTGTAAACGGTGAAGTCTGTGTGTTTGTTCCGCCCCCGACAGAAGCATGTTTTAAAATCTTAAGACGATTGTGAGATGAAATGCTCAGGGTGAGTTTTTTTATTTTAAATTCTATTTTTATATTTAAATAATAATAATAATAATAATAATAGAGAGCAAAGGGTGGGGGGAGTGATTTAAGGGCGGTTGCAATCGCTCCCTCCCACTTTGTATATTTAAGTTTTTATTTATCTTAGATAAGGAATGGATTGAAGAAGGCGCGTGTCCGTCCCCCTTTGGAATGTCTACATATTAACTGAAAATTCCTTTTTCTCTCCCCCTCTCCCCCCCCCCTCTCTCTCTCTCTCTCTCCTTTCTCATTTCCCTTGAGGTTTTTTTTTTCTCCTCCTCTTCCCTCTCATCCTACCTAAGTTTTATATCTCACAAAATCGGGTCATCGTAAATTACAAATGTTATTTTTTTTCTCTCTAAAAGGCAATATTATTAATTCAGTTTATTTTCCACAGTTAAGTTTCAACTTGATGAACAAGTCGCGACTCAAGATCGAAACGTCGTCCGTTTTGAGAGAGAAAGAATGCAAAGCAAGAGGATGAGATCGGCCAAAAGAAGAGACTCCCATTTTCAAGACGTTGGGCGTAACTATGATAAGACAAACTAAGGCGGGGCCTCGATTTAAGGGCCCTTTCAATATCGATCTGGGCAAAAATAAAAAGGGGGGCCTCCATTGCAATTTACAAAAAAATAGAGTGTAAATAAAAATTTGGAGGGGAAATTTAAAAATTGAGAGGGGTGGGGGAGAAGAAATTTAGAGGAATAGTGAGTGGGAGGGAGGGAGGGAGGGAAGAATTAAATAACCCCCCACCCCCTCTTATTTGTAAACATTCACATTTTATCAATCATATATGAAAGCATTGTTATTGTATATAATTTTAAATACCATCTTGAAAATGGGAGTCGCTTCTTTTAGCTGATTTCATTCTTTTTATTTTTAGGCCTATTTGGTTACCGCTTTCATTTTCTCCCCCCCCCCCCCTTCACCTCCTCAACCAAAGTGATATGTGCCTTGTTCTTTTAAATTATTACTTGGTTATTAAAAGAAAGAAATGCATTTTTCAAAAGTTCAACGTCCCCCATTATCAGGACACATGTCGTGTAAAATATCAACAAACGTTAGATGTTATTGTTGCGACGTGTTAATTATTTACAATAATAATTAAGTGAATTCACTTGCTGGTTGCCTAGCAACTATGACGATTGGGATGCGTGACATTCAATTCTCGAAACGTTGAATTGTATTTCTTTTATTTTTATTTTTCAACATATTTATTTTTTAGATATTTTAATTTTAATTAATGTATTGTTATTATTCTAACCAAATGTCAGGCATCTTTCTTTCTCCTGTGCCGACCCCGAATGTGTTTGGGAATCGGCAATGAATGAAGAAAAAGATTGAAAATTTTAATTTTCCTTATCAGTGTTTCTCAACCTGTGGGTCGGAACTCTTCCTTCCTCGTGGCAAGATAATAAATTTTTCAAATTCAAATGTCAGAAACTAAATATATCTCGACACGAAAAATCGGGTGTGACCAGCACAGCACACAACTTTCCCTTCGGTAATCGAAAGTTGTGTTCTGTGCTTGTCACACCCGATTTTTTTTATAATATATGTTATTTTGAATTTGGTAACTCTACCATATTATATTTTAAAATAAGCTTAACCAGTAAAAAATAGTTAAATTTTCTGTGTCCTTTAAAGTATAACATTTCGGTCCCTCATTCTGGTCTTCTTCAGAAACATTTCGTGATTGTACCTGATGTGCGTCCTCAAAATGCAATTTCTGTTGTCGTCAAAGATCGGTGAGGGTTGGTAGAAGCAACGTGCGTTGGCGCTGATGAGGGGAGCAGAGGAGACCTATTAAAGAAAAAAAGAATTAAAGTTGAGAAACACTGGATAAAATAAATCATTATTAAAATTCTTGGATAGATAGAATTTTGTATTATTTTAAGAGGGGGTTAAGAGGGGGGGGGGGGGGGGGTAATGTTACGCGTGACCCTTGGAAATTATGATTTTAAGAGAAAATTCAAAAAGGCTCTGCCACTGCTCATGTCCTTTTCCCGTCCTAATCAACTTTTTTATTTCAACCCCCCCCCCCCTTACCCCTTATTCTTGTATATCCATATTCATATTTTTTATGCAAGTGTCGGGAAGCGTGAGTTAGCCAGTTTAATCTAATATATATTATTTAGCAAAAGGGGTGCTTATTGCTTTGCCGCACTATTAGGAGAAAGTATTTCAAAATCTGCTGTGACAGCAAGCACTTCACACAACTTTCGTTTACCAAGGGTGTGTTGTGTGCTACATTTTAAAATTAATAGATTTATGAATTTTAATTAAAATTTAGAGAAAATTGAAAATACTCAAAAAGTACATTGAATCCCACCCATGCGTTTTACTTGTGATTATTTCAATGTTTTAAAAAAAAAATATTATATATTTTTTAATGGAAATGTTCATGGTTGAAACCAAGAAAATTTCCAATTTCAAAACAATAAAATAATCACAAGTAGAAAACGCATGGGTGGGACTTAATATTGACCCTCAGTGTACATCAGTAAAGTGTTAGTACTCTTTTATTCAAAATGTTCGTGTTGCAGGGTCCAGGGGGCGTATCTAATTCAAATATGACATTTCAGCCTCGTAGCTCTTTTCATTCTTGAGATCCTTTGCTGACAGACCACTTTTTCGGAATCAGAGTCTCTCAAAACGTATATTGATATGAATGCAATACTTTCTCTAAATATTAACATATATAATAATGATACCAAGGGGTAGGCAGGCAAATGAAAGAGAGCAAAATTCAAAACATGTTGTCAGGGCCGGATTTAAGAGGATGCCGCTTATAGGCTAAAGCCATTTTGCCTTCATATTTGCTTAATACCATGTTTGATACAATATATGTATTCTTTAATTCGTATACGGGAAATATCTGAAATTAAACTTTTGAATAAATTGCCAATCTGCCGCCCCTGAATTTGTTACCGTCCTATGCTGCAGCCTTTCTAGCCTATTTAGAAATACATCCCTGCATGTTGAAAATACGAGCCTATAAAATTGTTGACGTTTCGATCGATTTCTCCAAACATCTTCAGGACAATTTTATAATTATTAATGTCAAAAGCTTAGGCTATGGTTACACTGGATGCGATTTCTGAATATCAGTACGTCTCCGCGTTCCGGTCATAATGGACAACAGTGACGATTTAATTAACGTTTATTTTTTATTATTATTATTTATTATATTAATAAATAAGAAACTACATACGGGTATATAATATTGGTGTGGTAAGGGCACCCCGAGTACAAATTGGTGGTTCAACTCCCGGCAAGGGCGGATACAAGGGGAGGGGGGGGCAAAGAGGGTAATTACCCCCCTCCCTCCGATATTTGAGAAAAAAATTTTATTTTTAATGTAAAATTTTAAAAATTTGATTTGTATATAGGTATATTCTGGTAAATAAGTACAGATTGTGCCTTTAAATTACCGAAATTAACCGCTGTGCGACCAGTCACACCAGATCCCCCCTCCCCGAGAAACTCTTCTGGATCCGCTCTTGACTCCGGGCTGCACATCCTTACTTTTTTCGGGTATTTGAATTAATAAATATTGAAATTATATTTTATTATATATTATTTATTATTTTATTATTATTATTATTTTAGAGTTAATGCCCTTTCTCAGCTTGAGCTTGAAAAATTTCACCTATCCCTTCGGATCTTATTAGGGATTTGGCTCGGTCGACGTCGAAAGGGAATTCACGCTGGCCAAAAAAGGGACCCATCAGATAATTATTTTTATTATTATTATACATATGCGTAGCCATGGGGGGGGGGGAGGGTTAGGGTTCAACCCCGCCTCATGGTACCCAAGCCATGACTAGATATTTAAGCTCTATACAAATTATATATTTCATATAGGGCACGAGAAAGTAAAATATAATAATTTACTCTAGCTAAAAAAAAAAAAAGTAAAACTTATTTATAAATACCCTAAAATAATCTTGGGGGCGGGGGGGGGGGGCCCCCCCCCCCCGAACCGGCGGGCCCGCCCCCCGGCCCGAGCAACCAAGCCCCCCCCCCGAAACAGGCGGGGCGGAAAAGGGGGGGGAGGGGGGGGGGGGGGGGGGGGGGGGAGGAAAAAAAGGGGGGGGGTAAAAAAAAAAAAAAAAAAAAATAAAATAATCTTAAATTTTTCAAATGTTTGAAAACATTTTTTTGAACCCCCCATCAAAAATTGCTGGCTACGCCTATGTTATTACAATTTTTTTTTTTTTTTTTTTAATTTTATTATTTATTTTATTTATTCATTTATTTAATGACGTTTTAATTGTCATATCCCACAAACACTTATTATCAAAAACAAGATTACTTACTCTACTTTTCCATATCCCAATGGGCTTTTCGATGCGAAAAAACAAACAAACAAACTAGTTTGAAAGGTGGAAAAGTTCTGACGTGTTCGTGCATGTTCTGAAGTAGCAGAGTCAACACTCTCATTGCCAGTGCACACTTTGTTCTGAATTCGCATCCAGTGTAACGAAAGTCTTTGTAGCTTGCTGCCTTCCGCTTTTGGTTATTCAATTTCTAAGAATGTTTCTTGGTTTATTCCCCAAATGGGTCTGAAAAAATTAAATTCAAAAAAGACTGAAAGGAGCTATATGTAAAAAGCAGATCCCCTCCCTTAATATTAGTCTTTTGAAACGTAAAGGTATCAAGGAGTTAAATTCTTCATGAGCATTCCCGTTTTCTGCCTAGAATACAATTAAACAAACATGACTTCTTTCTTCGTAAATTTCGTTGAAATTTCATAAATTTTTTAATTAGATTCGTAAAAAGCTAAGGAGCCAGGGGCTTTAGTATAGAGGTAGAAATCTCGCTTCCTATTCTAATGGTTTCCCCTCCTATATATGGACTCAAAATCATTTCATTTATTATAATTGTATCGCCCAGTGGCGCCTTCCTCCCTCCTGCGTTAAATAAAATAAGAGAATTTTTATTAATTTATTTGCTAAGGAATCTTTTTTTTGTCTTTTCCTCTCCCAATTTGATTATCCAACAACACGTGCAATTTTGCAACATCATCAATCGCTACTTTTATTTCTCAAGTGACAGATGAAATCAAATTGAATCGCTTGAATAATCATTTTATTTCATAGTTTTGGCCATTTTGCTGCTATCCAAAATGTTCTTCGCCTCTCTATTCCAAACCTTCTTTGACGTGTTTTGCCCACTTCTGGGCTTCCCATAAAATTTGAACCCTGTCTATTTGAAATTCAATCGGTTTTCTGAGGCGAGAAAAAAGGTGGAGGGGGAAATAAATAATATACTCAGATGTAGGTGCAAATAGTCGTTAGCCCCTCCCCCTCCCTCCATAAACAAGCAAAAAAATTAAAAGTCAATAAGGTTCTCTTTTCTACAAACTTGGGCTCTGACACCCGAGAATAACGAAATATGTCTTAAGGCAATGGCGGATTCATGGGAGGGGATGCCCCCTCGGACTCGGCTTTCTTTCTGAAGCAAAGTGGAACTTTTCAATACTTCTTTTGGTTATTTGAAATTTTTTTTTTTTAGGTCTTTTTCGGCATCTAAGGCCATTTAGACCCCATCACTAATTATTTCAAATGATTTGTAGTCAAATCAAATGAAATAAATTTTTCTCGCTTGGGATGGGAAGCGAACCCGGGACTCCGGTGCGAGAAGCTAATGTCTTCTCACTGAGCCACGGCTCCCGGGCTTGAAATTTTTTAAAGTCAATAAATTCCAAACTTATGTTAACACGCCTCCCTAAAAAATATTTAATCATATGACGCCCCCCCCCCACCCACCCATTTTAAAAACCTGGGAAACCACACAAATATTAAAAATCAAAGGCGGAGTCAAAAAAATTCAAGACATATGCAGCCAAAAATATTAATTTTATTATGCCGTTCCAGGGTGACGTTTCCGCCACACATTCGCATGAACGGAGCATTCTTTCGTTGTCCTTATTCATGCGACTGTGTGTCGCTTATTTTCATTTCTTCTCGTCTCCGGCTCTGAAGATGGCCTAGACCAGTGGCCGAAACGTCAGCCAACGGCATAATAAAAGAAATAATTCTGGCTGCATATGTCTTGAATTTTTTTTGACTCCGCCGAAATACTTCCAGCCACAAAGACCAGTAGGGTATCCAGGTGGGGGCGAAGGGGGGCGCTCGCCCCCCCCCCGCCGCCCCAGGCTCATCAAGCCTCTGGCGCCCTAGCTCATCCGGCTTTCTATATTACAAATTTCAATTTATAAATATGTTTCACGTAAACACCACTTTCGCTCAAAATTTAATAAAAATATTTTTTTTTTTTTATATATATTTATTAATTTTATTTATAAAACTTTAGCAAATTGCCGACTGTGGCGGCTGTAGTATTCGCGCCTCCCAGTTTGGAAAGCGCTAATATAAGAGATCCAGGGATATCAATAGGGAACCCACACCCCTTGGCTCTTAAGGTTATCAAAATATTGACCAAGTTTCTAGTTCAACACGGGAGGGGTGGGGAGAGATTCATTTACTCACATACAATGAATATCCCTAGAGACAATCGGACCAGAGTGGGGAGAGATTTCAATTGTTACGTGGAGTTTATTTAGAATATGATAAAATTAAAGCCACACACGCGCCTTTTTTTTGGGGGGGGCATTTGCCTACTGTGAGTGGTTTCAATTCAAGGGTGGTATGAATTCCTAGCCCCCCCCCCCCCCCCCTCAAAACAAAAGGTCAGATAAAATCTCAAGATGCGATTCACGTTCTATTTATTAGTTTTTAGAATATTCATTCTTCTTTAATTTTGTTGATGATTTTCCATTTAAATATTTAACCCAATGTTGTTGTTAAGCTAGTGGAGGCAGTGTTGGATGTTGGATGGGTGTTTTTGTACTTTGGAAATTGATTATTTGTGGTGATTTGTGCTCCAGGAGGGGAAATGGAAGAGGCCGTTCAAGCTATGGGATAGCTGGCGTAATGTTCGTAAGGGCCTAGTCGTCTCTTCCTTGGACGAGCTCCTCGCACGTGGGAAAGAAAAACTCGGCGTCGGCCCTGGGGAGCCTGCGAGACTCGTTCTTGAAGCAGACGGCACCCAGGTTGACGACGGCGACTACTTTCGCACGTTACCCAGTAACACGGTCCTGCTGTTACTGCGGCCTGGCGAGAGATGGTACCCCTCAGGAGTGGATGTTATCAGGGCAGGTGAGTTTCTTCTTTTCCAATTCTTTTTGAGAGTCCCATGCATTTATCGTCCCGCCCCGAGAATTGTCCATTCTCAAATTGCCGCGCCTTATTTATTTAGAAACTTAGTTTTTAGTTTAAGAGATTGCTTATTTTTTTTTAATTTTTCATGGGGTAGTTTTTTTTGTCGAATACAAATTTAAAAATTCTGAATTCACCCTCAGAAAAGACTAATTTCAAAATTGTTTTTTTTTCTTTTTTTTTTAAATAAAAAAATGAATAAATAATTACAAATTATTTATTGATGGGTTGGTCTTTTCGTGTTCTATGTCGCACCACATCTTCGCTTTCCATGAGAACGCCACTGCGTGGCAGATGTGAGTGTTACATGAGAACGGGGGTTGCCGGCGAGGCCTGCCTGACCACGTGTTTGGTTGCTGGTTGCTCGTTCCCGGTGGCGTTTCGCGGCACGGCGCGGCAGCGATCTCGGCCATTCCCAAGATTGTGTGTGAGACGATCCACGCACTCGAGCTGCACGATGAGACCCCGTCGTGGAAGATCATGGACAACAAGGGGCGCGTGACGGTCGTTTTGCACTGGGACCCGCCGCCGCCGCCCCCGAGGCCTTCCTCCAACCAGCTCTCCTCTTGTGCTGCAGGTCTCGCACCCGGGTCGTTAGCGGCGGCGGCGGCCGCGGCGGCGGACCCGAGCTCCCCTGCTTCCGCCTCCGCCGCACCCGTCGCCGCCGCCCAATCCAAGTATTCGCCCAGCAAGAAACAGCTAGTGATTCAAACGAGCGTCGAAAAGGTCACCGGCAGGAAGGAATCGGTTTCGGATGGATTTAGTCGGTCGTACCAAGCCTCGCCAAGTCCGCAAATTACGGTTATAAATCACGACGAAATCCTGACTGGCAAGACGCCGACGACGCTGTATCAGCCGTCCCCGCGGCTCGTCAAACAGGGCTCTTCGTTTGAGTCTGCATCGGTCCATGTTCATACGCCTGAGTGTGCAAACCACGCACATCGACCGCGTTCCTCATCGCCTGGCAATTCTTCCGGTGCTGAATGTGATTTTCATTGCTGCGCGTTACACGAGGAAGGTCGTCGGATTGCTGTTCATAAATCGGTAGCCACTTCGCCAATCCAGGACCCGGCAGGACAGGGAGGTGGTGGAGGCGGTGGCCCCGGGGGAGGTTCTAGTCGTGGACCAGCAGGACCTAAACAACCCGGAGGTAAACAACAACACGTACGTTTTGTGGACACGGATCGCGACTCGAGCGAGTCCGAGGCAGATAACACTGTGCTAGAAGAAGAGCACGTGACCACGGACAAGTTCCTTTTACTGATTGACCAATTGTCGGCCGATCAGAAACGCCATCTGACGATCAAGGATATCGGCATCATCCTAGAACGGCTCAGTTCTAAGATCGTAGACGTGGAGCGGCTGGACCGCGAGTCTGAGTCTGAAGATTGCTTCAATTGGACGATCAAAGCGACCATCAGGGGCGACGTATTAAGAGAACTGGGAGTTATTTATAACGGCAATTATTACGCTATTTCGGAGCACCCAGGATACAAAGAGGAAGAAAGTCGCGCCGAGGAACAGGACGACGATGACGAGCAAGAGGATCGACTGTAGGTCGGCCTGACGCACTCAAATCGCACAATACAGTACCGGGGACTAATTAGACGCGGCCCGGGTACGGACAAGTAGCAGCGCGCATCGTTCCAATAAAAACGCCGCGCTAAAGTAATCATTTTTAAAATTAAATAATTATGGTTAGTTGTATCAATACAAATAAAAAAAAAAATCTAAAAAAAAATGTTTAGTGCGGGCTCGGTCCCGAGTGATAAGCGGTTGTGACCAGGATTCTTGTAGGACTGAGCCAAGTCTGGCGTGGCCGGTATCCACTCAAAGCTAAACGTCACTGCCAGTATGACTTTAAACTAAAAAATATTAAAAAATTAAAAAAAATTTAAAAAAATAAAAAATAAAACGCACCACGCAGACAAACAACTTAACAAGAATTCACAATAATACCATTCTCAAATAATATTAATAAATATGATCATTTCAATCCTATTTATAATTTTAAGTTTTTATTATTAATTAAAATTGTTCATTGTACGATATGCGGGTGTTGTTCTTGCCCTAAAACGATCGATGGGGGGAGGTAAGGGGTGATGGCGAAGGGCGAAGGGGGTATGGGGTATGGGGTTGACCCAGTTCCAGATAGTGTGCCACGAGACGAGTCCAAAGCAAGAGTACCTTGGTTGGTGGGTTGGCCCACCCCGGCGAGGCGAGGCGAGGCGAGTCCACTGGCCCAGCCCACGTGGTGGTCGACTAGCCTAGTGTTGTCGCCTATTGATCGCAGCATCCCCGGCGGCTTCAGTCCCCCCCCTCCCCCCCCCCCTCCACCCCCCCCTCTCAATTCACGCTCGTTTTCAAAACCCCACCCGTATCGCACGCACCTAACTCGAAATTTAAATAAAAAATAAATATTTATTTATATAAACGTGTAAGATAATATTTATAGCAATAAGATTTGATTCGATTGCAAGGGATAGTAAAAAGTCCGCATACTTTCTCATTGATTGTTGTTTGGGGGATGCTGCTGCAATGCCGCCTTCGCCGCACCCCTTGCCTTACTCAGATCATCAGTCTATTCGCTTATTTCCTAGCCTGTACCCTTTTCCCCCTCCCCCCATCCTCTCTATCCCTACTCTATACTCGTTTTGGCTGCTATGAATGAACGCACCAGCGTAGCCTTGGCGGGGGAGGCAACTTCTCACGTGTTATCCCCCACTTCTATATCCATTTCCACCCTTGCGCAGATCCAATTTTCATCCTTCACCCTCCATCCCTCCAATCTCATAGGAATAGCAACAGTGCAGCTGCGCATGCCGAGAGAGCGAGAGGCATCAAGCTGAGCAGAGCAGGAGCAGAGCAGAGTGTCTCAGCACACAGCACACACCATCACAGCCGAATATGTAAGACCTTGACTCGCTTTGACGTTCCGTTCCGTCTCTCTAGAGGTTAGAAATGCAAATCAATCTCTCAAATATCAATAGGGAATATGAAAGGTTTCATTTTTGGTTTCTTTATTGGAATTATATTTGCTATTAATTTTTTTAACATACAAAATCAACAACAACAACAACAACAACAAAATTAACTAAACGAATTTATTACAACGAGAATGTCATTTTAACTTGCGTAGTTCAAGCACAAAAATCGCGTTATGTTAAATCATTAAAACAAAGTTGGGCTAAATATTGCAACGATTTGATTTTATATAGAAAACATGAAGATAATAGGAATATTGATAATATAAATGAGGCGAAAAAATTCGATGTCGTTAGTTCGTGGCATCTGCTCTGTGAGGTGATTCGAGTTTTATCCAGAGAGACGCAATGGGCTTTATTCGTTCGAGATGACACCTTCCCGGTGATTAGCCATTTAAAGAAATTACTTTTCAATAAGGACCCCGAGCAGAGTTTCTATTTAGGGCACGCAACTAGTCGGTGGGGGACGCAATATAATCACGCAGGTGCCGGCTTTGTACTTAGTCGGGGCGCTTTGAAATTACTTTGGAATAAATTTACTAATTCAGAAGAATGCAAAGAAGGCGGTCGATATTGGAATACTCAAGATTATTATTTAGGTAAGTGCTTATAAATATTTTTTTTAATAAATTTGTGTTTATTTATTCAAATAATTTTTGCTATCCTCTAGGCAAACATTTAGCGGATTTGGGAGTTTTGCCTCTAGACACAAGAGACGAGTTGGGGAGAGCGAGGTTCCATGCTCATAATCTCGACGTGTTGCTCATCCCCGGAGGCGTCACTTCGCTCACGTCTTTTCATCAAAACAGTGTATATCCACTTAAAGAGGTATTCACGTTATCTCCTTTTCGTTACCTTGACATTTTATTATATGGAAACATTTATTCAAATTCTTATCTTCAGATGGATCTTAGCATAATTAATTGAACATAAACATGTAAAAATATTATTATTATTTTGTTTATATATATATATGTTGTGTAATATACTACAAGAATCAAATTAGTTAACAAGATAATAGTCTGATACAACAGAGAACATAATAGTAATTCGATTAATTTTGAATATGAGACAAAAAATATCTAATTCTACTTAAAAATCACATGGGAATGAAAATTCATAATTTCAAGGAGGTGGAATAACAAAAAAACTGTACGTCACTATATATATATATATATATATATATTTTGAAGTATTTATTATGGTGTTGCAATACCACTGTTTAACAATCCAGCAAAAAGCAATCCGATATCGGAAATTGTATTCGAAATCTAAGCAAAATCATTCTTAGATAAAAACACAGAGGAACAAAAATTTTTTTTTTTCTTTCTGCGGCAAAACCTTATGAAGTCAATTTAAATAGCTCTGATGACGTAGTACTGAGCCTATAAATTATTTCTCAAGATAGCAAGTTTGCGAGATATGTTTGTGCTTAAGATTGGGCAAAATTGCGCCCCCTGGAGTCGAACCAGGCCCAAGGGCCGGCGACTTGGGATAAAGGTAGTCCGCCCGTGGAAGTCCTGGTTCGACTCCAGGGGGCGCAATTTATTGCTCAATCAAACACGAACTTACCTTGCAAACTTGTTACCTTAAACGATATACTACTATTTACCATAGGCGTCATTTGGGAGGGGCAGGGGGGCATTTGCCCCCTCCCCCCCCAAGGGCTCTGATTTTTATAAAATTTTATACTATTCTAAATAAAATACTCCAAAATACATCTAGGAGTATACAAACTGTACAAAATTAAACAATTAATTAAATTAAATATGTTTTGGCCAAATTAGAGTACCCATTTGTAAGTAAATTTTAAGAAAAAAAAAATGTTTGCCCTCCCAAGAAAAAATTTGCCCCCTCCAAGAAAAAGTTGAAATGACGTCACTGCTATTTACAGTCTATTTGAACGTTGTTTGAAAAAAAAAATTCCATCTCTTTTCAAACAAAGCTCTACCTAGTTAGATAATAAATTATTTTGCTTGAATTGACTCTGGATCTTATGTTAAACAGGACCAAAGACACCAAAGGAAATCAATCCCGTACAAAACCAAATTATTTAAAATAGCAAACGTTTTAAAAAATATTCCCCTTCCTTCTATAATTTAAATTTCAATATAAATTGGATTGCCTTTATCTCAAAAAGTAAGAGTCAATTCAACAAAAATATTATTTTCGTATTCAGGGGACCAAAATTACCTAAAATTGCTTAATAAATGCCATGCCGCAGAATCACTGGTACCCTATATAATTTATCTGGCCTATTTCTTAAGCCGAGACTGTAATTTAGCGCTAACATAAATAAAGAAGCATTTTTTTTTATAATCTACCCCTCTCCTACAGTATGACGATGGCCAACAAAACAAGGGGCAACATTTTTGATTTGCATTTGTATTCCGCGGTCTCGAATCAAACCCATGTAATTGGACATAGTGGTCTGTATGGTGTTTGTGTTTTTAAACATACAGACTGACCGCTAAAGACCACACTTACAACACATTGATTAAATATTGTAAAACTGAAATTGGTTTTGTGACTATTCTCAAGGATTTGGAGCAAGAGGTTCAGTTAAAAGTAAAAAAGTTTTTAATGAAACTTTATTTGACCTCAGGCACTTGCTGTAGGACTTTTGGTCCAAATCCTTGTGAATATTGTACATTAGCTTCTAATATATATATATATATTTAGAAGATGAGATAAGGTCAATTCAGTCGTCGAGAATTTCGAGAATGAAACATGTATATATTATAGTAAAATAATATATTTATTCTCTCTAGTTGACATATAAATAATCTCAGACCTCTTGGGTTTCGGCCGCTGTGCTGCGTGCCTTCTTCAGTGAGATCAGGATCTAGATATTGCAAAATAGTTTGTTAGTTTAAATTTAAATAATTTTTTTTTATATATCCTTAATGTTTTTACCCTTCTTAACCATTAAGGTATATATATATACAAAAAATTATTTTTGACTAATATTTATAATATTTTATAATAACACAACAAACTATTTTGCATTATTTAGATCCTGATCTCACTGAAGAAGGCACGTAGCACAGCGGCCGAAACCCAAGAGGTCTGAGATTATTTATATGTCAACTAGAGAGAATAAATATATTATTTTACTATAATAAATAATAATATTTATATATAATATATAATCCAACCCCACCCCACAGAGAGGACGCCCCCGACCCACAACCAACAGAAAAAAAAAAAAAAAAAAAAACCCCCCCTCTTTTTATTCTTCTTTTTTTAAAAAATATTACCAAAAAACCTACCTCAAAAAAAATAAATACATGTTTCATTCTCAAAATTCTCGACGACTGAATTGACCTTTTCCCATCTTCTAAATATTAATCTACAGTCCTGGTGAGTTATATATATATATATATATATATTCTGGAAGGTTTCCGCGACCGAATGTATGCGAAGATAAGTTTTCTCGGGTTAAATCGCGTGTGATGTTGAGATTTACTCGGCTCTCCTTTTGGAGCCATTTTCAAGAGTATGGAATTAGGGGGTAATTGTGGAGGTGGTTTGTTTACGGGGTCGCAGTCTTCCTGGTCCCCAGGTCACTTTGGTGGATGCTTTAGAGGCGTGGGTTGGTCTCTGAGAGCTGGAGGAAGGTTGGGTGTGTGTAATTGTATTTGTGTTCGGTTTAGGTGATTTGTTTTTTGGATTTGCTTACTGCTGAGGCGTTTGAGATGTCGACTGGTCTCTGGCGCTTTCATACACTTGTCGAAGTTCCTGCCTTCATCAGGACCTTAAAATATAATGAAATGCACAAAAATTTATAATATCATTTGCATATAGCATTTGCTATATTTTTTTTTCTTTCTTTTATACATAAGTGGCTTAGTTTAATATAAGATATAATGATATTGCTAATCTATTTTTTGTTTACAGATATAAAGTTAATTCCAAAGTTATATACAGTATATATTAATTTTAAACTGGCAACCGTTGGCTCTAGTTGAAACTATGATTTAATAGAAGAATTAAATCCAAGTAAGATAACACAAGATTTTTTTGTTTCAATAATTTATTTATTTAATAATTTATACGCATTTCAGTATTTAACTCACTTCCGATGATGACACATCTTGTGTCGAAATGCGTATAAAGTATTAAATAAATAAATTATTGAAACAAAAACTTTGTCTTATCTTACTTAGATTAAATTCTCCTATTAAAATTATATATAGGGCCTATATAAAAAAAATTTTCTTTTTTTTTCTTTTTATGCAATTATAATATTAACAAGAGAGAGAAGAGTTCATTATATTTTAAGGGCCTGATGAAGTCGGGAATATCGGCCGAATCGTTGACAAGTGTATGAAATAAAGCAGAAGAGAAATATATATTTTCTTGGCTGCCTTGATCTCCTCGCTACTAATTTAATTTCTATTTACTTTGAAAATCTATTTTTTTTATAACTTAAAAAAATGAATTGAAAATAAAATTGTATGTTCTATTTTCACGAGGCTCTTAATAAATGTCAATACAGGTATGTATAATACAACGAAAACTTTTTATATATACATGATATAACGCTTATATGTTTAAAGAATAATTCAATTTATCAAAAAAAACATATAAGCAAAAGAATTCAAATAAATTGGGCGTAATTTAGGAATTTAAAATATAAGTATTTTCATAATAAATGTTATAAATGTAATTCTTATGATTTTCTAGGGGCCCGAATGCTGCAGTAACACGACTGTGACATTCAATGCAGTAGATCCAGACAAGATGCTCATTTTCCACTATCTACTTTCTGCTTTGAGAATAAAGCAATCGCGTGAACGAGATGGCCCGCCTCCACCTCCGCCTCCAGGCCAAGAGGTAAATAAAGTGCGATCTGAGTGCGCCATTCATTTGTATTATAATTTGCATCTGTGATAACGAGGCCGATCCTCAAATTATGTTTTCCAATATCATTTGGATAAGAAAAGTCCGACCCTGGACCAGAGCACAGAAGTAAAGTTGTTGCCTCGTGCTCTAGAGGTCAGGGGTTCGCATCCAGCGATAAAAATTTATTTTAACTACCAATCAAATCAAATTAATGGGGAAGGTATGCTAAATGGCTTCTGTTAAAACAAGGGTCAATGAATTGATTTATATTTTTTTAATCTTCAGCACCTGAAGCCATATAATTCTTTGTGTATTTTCTTATGACTTTTAGAAAGAAGCGAACCCCTGGCCCGTAGGATAAGAAACATGGGAGTAACTAAAGAATTTGGCTGGGAGGGGGGCTCATGGGACCAGCCATCCGGGGGTCCTGCAAAGCCCCATATTTTCTCAATTTTTCTTGGGAAAGGGAGCTTTCTGGGGGGGGGGGGCTGCCTCCCCCGGCACCCCCCTAGTTACGCCCATGATAAGAAATAAGAGTTCTTTCTTTGCTCCAAGAGTCAGGGGCATAATTTGTTAGAAATCGTGTTTACAGCAAATGTTAAGTTGTTTTGTCAAACAAATTATTACTTTTTCTTACCTATATATATAATATAGTCAGAAAGTATTGGATTCATGTCAAAAATTCGGTCGAGATTTTGAGGTACCCTGAATCCAAAAAAGTGGTTTTCGCGTCACGGTCTGTCTGTCTGTCTGTGTCTGTGAGTGTGTCTCTCTTTTTAAATAAATTGCATGGCAAAAATAAATAAATGCTTGAATAATTAGGCCTAGTTAAATTCTTTAAATTCTATCAAAAGTTTGGTATTTTTACTTTCTCTTACTTACATATATATCGACGTTCTAATTAGAAAAGTGTCAAACTCCACTTTTTTTCGAAAATCATTTTTTTGTATTTTCTGTTGAAAAATATCATTTTCCTTTTGCCCTGAACTGGGTAAGAGCGTAATTCAAATTTTTCAGTTCGAAAAGTTGCCGCACGAAAAGGGTTTAACATTGGCTCTAATAATGACAATGAAATGTTGGCTCTCCTGAAAAATAAACAAAAATGGAGTTAGGCACTTTACTAATTAGAATGTCGATATATATATATATATATGTTAATATATACGAAGGGAGTTCAATAAGTAATGCAACACATTTTTTTTTTTGAAACAGGGGTTGTTTTATTCAGCATTCAAATACACCATGTTATTTTCCTATCTTTTAGCTACACAACAGTATTTTTCAACGTAATCTCCATTCAATGCTACGGCTTTAGGCCCCCTTGAAATAAGAGCCTGTATACCTGAATATTATCATTCCCTTGGCTGATGTCGGAGCCAAAGTCCTGCTGCATCAATAACTTCTTCATCATCCGCGTAGTGCATCCACGGATTGCGTTCTTCTTTGGGCCAAACAGATACGACGGTGCGAGATCGGGGCTGTAGGGTGGATGAGGAAGAACAGTCCACAAAAGACTTTCCCTTTGGCCCAATGAAGTACGCAATCCATGGACGCACTACGCGGATGATGAAGCAGTTATTGAGGCAGCACGACTCCGACATCAGCCAGGGGAATGATACCATTCAGGTATACAGGCTCTTATTTCAAGGGGCCTAAAGCCCTAGCATTGAATGGAGATTACGTTGAAAAATACTGTTGTGTAGCTAAAAGATTGGCGAATAACATGGTGTATTTGAATGCTGAATAAAACAACACATGTGTCAGAAAAAAAATGTTTTGCATTGCTTATTGAACTCCTCTCGTATATTGTGAGAAAGTATTGGATTCATGTCAAAAATTCGATGCCGAGATTTTGATGGATATACACGTTTTGAGATCCCCTGAGTCCAAAAAGTGGTTTTCGCGACATCGTCTGTCTGTCTGTCAGTGTGTGAGTATATATATCTCAAGAACGAAAACAGCTAGGAGGTAGAAATTTTATATTTAAGTTAGGTACCCTTCTGGCACGTGATACGAAGCTTTTGAACAAAATCGACCAGAGTACTAGTACTTTACTGATGCATTTTTTTAGTTTTTTTTCGATTTTCGGTCCAACAATTTTGATTAAAATTCAAAAAACCATTATTTTTTAGATGCTCTTTAAAATGTATATTCTCATTTTGCCATTGAAATCTTCTGAAGCACACTTTACTCTTGTACTAAATAGGAAAGATAGAGAAATGGCTCCCATGGTAACAAAATTTTCCCATGTTTATAAATTTTATACATCTGGAATTTTAATATATCGGCGGAAACTAAAGATATGTCGACACAAAAAATCTGGTGTGACAAGCACAGAGCACAGTTTTCTCTTACCAAAGTCAAGAGAAAGTTGTGTGCTGTCCCACCAGTCACACTAGATTTTTTTGTTTGTTGTTCAATAAGAATCCAGTAAAATCTTGATTATTTATTTTAATTATATCAAGTCGCTTAGATATCAGCTTAAAATAATCCCATTTTAAAGGTTAATTAGCATGGACCAAATATGTAATACTGAGAAATCTATCTTCTGGAATTTCCTGGTAGCGAATGTTGATATTTCACATCCTGTGATTAAAAAAATAAACAGGGCACTCACGATTGTGCTATTATTTTTATTCATTTGCCAAAGCAAAAGATTTAAATCAATTCATTAAAGTTAGTATAAATATAATTAATTTTTTATTTTTATTTTATTCATTTTATGGGCGCGTCAACTGCCAAGGTTATTAGCGCCTCATTGTTTTTACAATTTTATAACAATTCGATGTGAATATCTATATTAACAATTTAAATACATATAAATTATATAAATAAATAATTTTACATTAATAAAAACATAATTTAGATTTTTTTAAAAAGTTTAATCTCTTTCAGAAATTTTAGTAAGTTTTCATATTTATCTGTATTCACTAAAAGTTCTTTCATACTACATGTAATCTTGTTATTATTTCTCGCTATCTCGAATATTGGACAGTCCTCCAACACATGGGCAACAGTTATTTTCTCGTTGCAATGTTGACACAACGGTGGCATTTCTCTCGAGAGATAGTGCTGATGGGAAAAGTAAGTATGCCCTATTCGAAGTCTCGTAATGACTATATGCTCTTTCCTGTTAAGATTTAATTTCTTCGGAACTCCAATTTCCTCCATGATTCCTTTAAGATGGTTTATATCCATTTCCTTCCATTCATTTTTCCATTCACAGAGAATTGAATTTCTTATAAAATTTTTCATATCTTCAGCGCATATAGTTTCATCATCGATAACATTCTTCATAGCTCCTTTTTTTGCCAGGGTATCCACAATCTCATTCCCTCTGATTGCTTGGTGTCCAGGAATCCAAAGAAAAATTACTTTCTTACCCATATTTTCAAGCTCTTTAACCAGAGTTTGTATATTTTGTGCACCTGGATGCTCAGGAGACATTTTTTCTATTGCCTTTAGACTGCTAGAAGAATCTGAGCATATCATATAATTATTGAAGGTCTGTTGTTTTATGAACCTTAGGCACAATTCTATGGCCTTTAGTTCAGCTGTGAATATGCTGCAGACTGGAGACAATCTGAATGATCTTTCAACTGGCCCAATTTTGAATGCACAGCCGACACCATTATCATACCTCGAACCATCAGAATAAGCGACGATGAAATCACTATAATAATTTATAATATCTTGAAACATTTTTCTATAACAAACCGAAGAAGTAACGTTTTTGTTAAATGTATGTATAATGTCCCAAATTACTAAGGGTCTAGTTAACCTCCAAGGTGGTTCAGGTGTGAAAATTGTTGTAATCAGGCTACTAAAATATTCTTGATAGTATTCTAAATTTTTATTCATTCTTATAGCGAGAGGTTTTGTACAAGTTGAATTGCTCAGAAATTTTCTTGAAAGAGGGATATTAAACAATGAATTGAATGTTGGATGGTCAGGTAGAGATTTTATTTTAGTCATATACCTCATCGATAAAATGTCTCTTCTGACCCTAAGAGGGGGCTCACCTGCTTCAGCCAGCAAGCTTGCGATTGGACTGGTTCTAAATGCACCAAGTGACATTCTTATACCACTATGGTGTATGGTGTTCAGTTTTGATAAAATAGATTCTCTCGCTGAGGCATAGACGGGAGATCCATAGTCCAGCTTACTTCTGATGAGCGACCTATAGATCCTTAGCAGAGAAATAGTGTCTGCTCCCCCAATTTGAATTCGATAAAATCTTTAATAAATTAAGCGACTTAGTGCATTTAACTCTCACACTATTAATATGTTCCGTCCATCTTAATTTTCTATCAAATAATAAACCCAAAAATTTAATGCAATCCTTATATTCTATAGGGTGATCGTTTAGGTAGAGTACAGGGTCATCATGGCAGTTTCGTAGCCTACAAAAATGAACGGCCGTGGTTTTGGTGGTTGAAATTTTAAAACCATTTTTCTTTGTCCATTCGTTTACTTTATTAATAGTGTGCTGTAACTTATCCTTTAAAAATACTTTATCCTTGGATTTTAAATAAATAGCAAAATCATCGGCGAAAACAGAAAATTCGATTCCTGAGTCAATTTCCTTGACGATATCGTTAAATGCTATTGAAAATAAGCTACAACTCAAAGGGCTCCCCTGAATTAATCCATTCTCCTGCTTCATTTTCACTGAAAGCGTATTCTGGATCCGGACTTGAAAATATCTTTGAGAAAGGATATTTTTAACGAATAGAGCTAAATGTCCTCTAATGTTCCATTCTCTCAACTTCTTTAGAATTAAAAACCTCCACGTTCTATCGTACGCCTTCTCAAGATCGAAAAAGATAGCAATTACATGCTCTTTGTTGAAAAAAGCAGATTGAATGTAGCTCTCCAATCGGACCAGATGATCCAAACAAGATCTTCTGTTTCGAAATCCACATTGGATATTTGAAAGCAAATTGTTGGACTCCAATTTCCATGACAACCTTTTATTTACTAAACGATCCATTATTTTATATAAGGAGCAAGTTAAGGATATTGGACGGAAATTATCAGGATTATGTAAGTCTTTATTCGTCTTAGGAATCGGTACCGAGATCGATTTCCTCCAATCCTCAGGAAAAAGATCACTAGTCCATATCTCATTAATGACCTCGAATAACAAACTCTTTGTAGCAATATTTAAATTTTTAATCATTGACATATGGATGGTGTCAAAACCCGGGGAAGTATTCTTGGAGCTCCTTATTATACTCTCAAATTCCCATCGGCTAAAAAAGATCTATTACTAAAATTCATTATTATCTGAAGTAGAAATCTATTTCGTCTT
>JAKCPI010002241.1:0-12449 GCA_023213315.1 Euborellia annulipes | reverse complement strand
TTTTATTCTCCTGGCTGCAAATCCACTTCCTTAAGATTAGTAACTATATATTGATAAAAACAAATACTCGAGTTCCTCGAGGCTATTAATCATTTTTTGTTCCTCCTCCTCCAGTTGAGGGGTTCAAGGAGAGCAAAGCTGTTCGCATCTTTTTTGCCGATAAGATGGCGTTAGGAGTCTTAAGAATTTAGTCAAAAGCCCAACTATAATGAAAATTTGTCAACAGATGACAGGGTGAGATATTTTTGAAGGCTCTCAAATGGACAGACCAACAAATAAATCATGCCCCTGCGCGTTAGAAAGATAACTCTCCTGTTTTTCATAGTCCAGTGTCAGTAATTTATTTAAGACTTCAATACATTTAATAAAGAAGATTTAAAAAATTCACAAATATTTGAATAGATGAATTACCTGAGTTGGATAAAGTATCCTTGACTCTCCCATTGCGTAGAAACTGGAACTCCCTCTGCTCCCGACACACATTTGACCCTTTCACGCACTTCAACATTATAATTATCAAAATACATAAATACACCTCGTGGATCGTAACGGCCTTTGATTGGATAAACTTTACTGTAGCTATGCGCCCATTCGAACTCTTTCTAATCCATCCAATACTGCTAATTTGCCATAAACCTAAAAGCAAAAAAATATATATATATATATATATTTATAAAATAACATTTCTAGATTTTATCAAATTTTGAAATATTCCGACTCTTTGTTTTTAATTCAATCTGAGTCACGATATTACAATCAAACGAGATTATTGTTATTTAAAGCTAATCCAGTTTATTTGGACCCTGTTAGCATTAGTATGTCAAGCGCCCGCTACCGAGTTTTGAGAAAATTAACATTCAAGTTTTTTGTTTTTATTGGATTATTTATAATTTTTGATTGCAATTGTGCAACTAACATTAAATATAAATTTTTTTAGGACCTATTTCATAAAAAATACTATTAATTATAGCATTTATGCTTAACTCAATTTTTAATTTTTTTTTTTGGCGCTTGACACACTAATGCATAACAGGGTCCATTTAATTTCTTAAAATGGAAGATTTATTGCATCTATTTTTTAACCAATGTATTATATAGGTCAAGTTGTAACAATAAAACGAGGCATTTTAATTATTATTCGCTTTATTATTTATTTGCAGAACTGCCTGGATATAAAGCGAATAAAGTAGTAGAAAAAATAATAAAAGGTCGAGCAGTTATGTTTATTTCTTTATTAAAGAACCCACAGCGACGTTTCGGTCGACTATGCGACCATCTTCATGGCTAGAGTTCAGGCAATAGAAAAACCTCTTACGTTCTTTGACAGACATTTCATAATATTCATGATATAATGCATTCCATATTGATATATTGACTTTGTTTGGCGCTGGAATATTATGAAATGTCTGTCAAAGAACGTAGAGGTTTTTCTATTGACTGAACTCTAGCCATAAAGATGGTTTCCCTAGTCGACCAGACGTCGATGTGGGTTCTTAAACATAACTGCTCGGCCTTTATTATTTTTTCTACTACATATTGATTCAGCTATTCACCTCGCTAACAAAGCGAATAATAATAAAAAATAAAATTTTGCTCACTTTCTATTGAAGTAGTCGAAACGCCGAATGTTTAGCAATAAAGAGTCTAGTGATAAGATTACCATTCTAGGGTTAATATTATATACGCATTCTCCTACTCAGCTACTGCATCCAGCATCAATAATAACACTATTATGATATCTCAAAACAATTAGCTCTGATAGCTGACGTTTCGGTCTTGATTATAAACATCCTTGCAGTTTATGAACTGCTAGTATAAATATATATATATTTTTTGACATGAACATCTAGAGCAGTGGTTCCCAACCTTTTGTGGCCCAACGCCCCTCTGGAGGTTGACTATCACCTATCGCCCCCTTTTCATTTTCATTGTATGTTACAGAACTCCTGCTGTACATACTCAAAATTTACATGGTTCAAATTGAATGAAATTCATAGATTCTCTGGTCTGCATCTGCATTTTCGTACAAAACATGATTTAAAATTTTTAACAAGCCAACTACTTTATTTCAAAGTTAAAAATAAATCAACTTCCTCAGAAAATGTTTTGTTTTCAAAGTGAATAAATAAAACAGCTGCAGAAATAGTGACCGAAATGTTGACATTTTTTTTAGTTCAATTGTATTATTAATTGGACCCTGTTATGCAATGGTGTGTCAAAGACCAAACATCGAGTTTTGAGAAAATCAACAATAAAGTTTTTTGTTTACATTGGATTATATATAATTTTTCTTGTCAATTGTGCAAGTGACATTAAATATAAATTTTTTAGGACATATTTCATAAAAAATACTATTAATTTAAAGCATTTGAAACAATATTCCGTGCTTAACTCAATTTTGAATTTTTTGGTCTTTGACACACCATTGCATAACAGGGTCCAATTAATAACTAAAATTAACCACAATTAATGGCAAAAATTTATTTTGAAAACTACTCACTACTAGGAGTAGTAGTGAAGTTATATATATATATAAGTATAATATTTATCTCCACCTAAATTTTTAAAAAATCAAATAATAATTAAAGTTATGTGGAAAGGGGTCAGTCAAGGAAAATAAAAATCAATTTATTCTGTCGACGTTTCGAGCGCCCGTCGCGCTCTTCCTCGGGACAGTATAGTGTCAAATGTTATAGATGGTAATGACAAAATAGTCCAGCTGACATTATTAGATAATCTCAACAAACATTAATAATGTATCTGTTGAAAGAATTATTATTAATAAGATAAGATACATTATTAATGTTTGTTGAGATTATCTAATAATGTCAACCGACTATTTTGTCATTACCATCTAACATTTGACACATACTAGTCCCGAGGAGGCGCGACGGGCCAACGTCGCAGAATAAATTGATTTTTTATTTTCCTTGGCTGATTCCTTTCACAACTTTAGTTAATACTCACAGCCAGTATAAGAATTAATTATATCAAATAATAATTTTATTTATATGAAGGAAATTTCAAAAATCAACCTTTATTCTTAATGAAAATAAAAGTGACGTTTCTATTCTAGATTGGAATTGGATTCATCAGAATATTTTATTTTTATGACAATTTTTTGTCCTCTTCTATCCTCTAAATGGGATATTTTTCTCTTAGATTTTCGTTTTTTTTTCTTTTAAATTTTTGTAAACTCTAATAATTTTTCTTCCTATGATTACTCATCGCCCTCTGCTTATTATGCCCCCCCCTGAAAAATCAAATCGCCCACACGTTGGGAACCACTGATCTAGAACGTTGATTATATACGTGACTGTCCACATGTAAAAGGTAGCAAATCTTCACCGGGGTCAAAATAGAGCCTTTATGCTTTCTGTACAGAACACATCCTGCTGAGAAAGCCGGTATTTTTAGAATTTTTTTATTATTTTTTTACAAGATGTGAATTTTATAGCTGGATAGTCGTTAGCGTATAAAGAAAAGAATAGCATCTATGAATATTTCGTTTATTAAGGCCTCTATGCTGACGTTTCGGTCTTGGTCAAGACCATCTTCACATTAGGTCTACTATATTCTTGTATAGGAATATTTTAAAGCGGTGAGCTGCGCAATGGTTTCTCGGTCTTGCTACGTCACTCAATGCAGAGTGGGGGAACTACTATAACCATGGGTTGTCTAACTCCCTTATCCACTGCCTGTACTCAACTAATTGGCTTGTTATTGATATTATTGTATTTTCTTGATTATTATTCAATCATTCAACATATTAATATGATTAATTATTCACAACTTTTTTATAAGCTTTTCGTCCCTTATCAAAAAAAACCAAAAAAAAAAATATTTATGTTCATTACATATATGATTGAATATTTGATTGTATGCCTGCATGGTAATTATAATTCCTAAGATTTACACTACGTCATAATATTGTAAAATTCAACAAATGAAATATACTCTGTGTTGTTATAGCTCTAGATGACCAAGACCGAAACGTCAGCATAGAGGCCTTAATAAACGAAATATTCATAGCTGCTATTCTTTTCTTTATACGCTAAATTATTTTTTTATTTGGAAGATATGAATTTTTAAAATTTTGATTATGAAAACCTAGTTTTGAGGAAAATGAGTTTAAAGTTTTTTGATATAAAATACATCGATTCTGATGAATCGAATATTTCAGAGAACCGATATTTAGTTGAAAGGACAGGGCAATCAATTTTAAGGGCTTTTGAAGCCTCCTCCCCGGGGAGCCTTTCCCTTTCTCTCGCTTTGAACGTGCAAATAAAAATAGAAAGTTTTACCTCAAAATATTTATGTAAAAACGAAAATGGTACATAAACTTCTCCGCCTTCTTTTCTACATGCTACATTATATTCCCCATTGATATGACAGTCGATCTCTTCGTAGCCTTGTTGCTCGGTAGCGGCATGATCGGATTCGCCACCGTTGGCGGATGTTGGTCCTTTATTTGGTGTGTTCCTTGAGGCCAATAGAAGACTTTCTCCACATCTCATATAGAGTAAAAGAGAGGCGCATGCTCCCGCACAAAGGGTGAGTAGGGCTGTCTTCAAATTGACACGAACCATCATGTAGTAAGAACGAGGACGTCGTCGTTGATGGGGTGGTGGTGGTGGTGCTAGTGGGGGAGCTTTTAGCCCTCGCTAGGCGACATGACGTCGTCGTTGATTTTGTGGCTGCTGCTCCACATTACACTAAAAACAACACAAAAGCAAATAAAACTCTAATCTATTTATTTTTTTTATAATTGCGCAATATTTTAACTTGTTATCATTATCTTTGTTTCTTTTAGAAAATTTAAAATCAAACTAAACTCTCTATAAACATTTGAATTTGATGATTGGAATTTCTTAAAAAAAAAAAATAAAAAAAAAAACTGGTTTGACAGGTTTGACCAGTCATTAATTGAATCGAATTCTATGGCACAAGTTGACATGACATTCCTTTGGGCAATCATCCATTTAAATATTTAACAATTCCAAATATAACCTTATTCAATAATATTATATATTTGTATTCTGATGTGAGTAAGAATAAGAAAGGGAAGGGAAGGGCGAGGAAGAGGGCGAGGGCGACGGGGTGGCGACGGCGATGATGATGAATCTTTAATCATTCTCCAATTTAACTCACCAAACAGATCAGTCTTGTTGTTGTTGTTGATATATAATATCGCAATTGTGATTGTGATGACGATGACGACGACGACGACGACGCCTTGTTCCAAGGCATGCTGCCTGCTTGCCTTATCTCTCTTAAATCCTTTTGATTTATTTGTCCCGACGACAACAACGGATCAGACATGTATATATTTGGGGCATATTTGCTTGGCAATGTGCTCGAGTTGACTTTACATCTCGTTGTCGGCAGCTAGCAGGTACAGAGCACAGACGTAGACGTCGACGTATAGATCTGACGTTTCATTTGTTAGTTGAGCCGTTGGCCAGAAGAGAGCGTCCGGACGACAACACAACACAAAAACAGTCTGTGCCAAAAACACTTTGCCTTGGGGCCGGCCCAGGTGGTGGCGGTGAGGCGAGGTGAGGCCGATGACGCGTTGCGGGGGCGTCCAATTTGAAAAAAAAAAAAAAAAAAAATACACGCACCCATACACACAAGTGTTTCTTGTCTATCATGAAATGGATGTCAAATGAGATGACAGAAGTGAGAGAGAAGACGCGCGCCAAGCTTGAATTTATTTAAAAAAAAAAGAGAGAGGGAAAAAAAAACAATCAGAATTGGTATCTATATATTTTTATTTGTATCTAGGCAACAGCGATGAGTTTGTTTGTTTGAGGTGTCAGGTGGTGTCAGGTGTCAGGTGTGACACAAAGAAAAAGAAGTAGTAAGAGTAAGGGTGAGGCAGAGGCAGAGGGGGTGTGGGGGGGGGATCTCTCGATTGGAGACCGCACTGGCGCGGTGGGGGCGGCGGTCCATCAGGGGGGCGCATGCGTTTGCATCTGGTCCGGCATTGATCTGCAGATGGCGCGAGGGCCAGGCTAGCGCCAAGCAGCGCCCTAAGAGAACACAGAGACAAGGGGAGACTAGGAACACACACCCGATGCCGCCGCTCTGATAGCCGGGCCTCCGCCCGTGGCTCCCACCCACCAACCCTGCACGGGATGTCGTAATGGCAAGAGAGGTACAGGTGAAAAAAAATCAAGAAATTTACACTTGTTTAGTGCAGTGTGTGTCCCTATTAAAGTGCGTTGCGTTGCGACTCATCAACATTAGCATCATTATCATCATCATCATCATCATCATGATCATGATCCTCCCATCAACCAAGCATCCTTAGTGCGTGTGCCTCTCGGCAAGTGTGTGCGCGCGCGTGCGTGTATGTGTGTGTATGTGGGTGTATATCCCATCCATCCATCCATCCCCTGCCTCTCACTTTCATTTTCTCTCCTACCTTTTTTGCATATATACAAAATTCATTTATCCCCTTAAATGATCGTGAGGCTTTTTAATTGACCAACGGGCTTTCCTCGAGCACCCGAAGCTAAGTAGGCCATGCCAGAAGCTTGACCTAAATGTTTATGCCGATCTAGCTCTAGCCCTTCTAACTCCGCCCTTGTTTACTCCCATTTACCCTCTTGATGGGGGATTTTCAATGCCCAGCCCTTCAAGTGTTAAGTGTTGGTGATCCGAGAAAATAAACTTCTTCTTCTTCACTGATGGATACCTCCCGACCTGGAATCGTCCGTGGACTGTTAGCATTCCCGATTAGCTCCCACCCGTTACACTTGAGCTATCCGACAATTATAGTGGCTTATTTAGATCCTCTATTTTATTTTATATTAGCTTAAAATTTCTAGTGCTCAAATTTAATATATATATTTAGTATAAATAATAGAAATTGAAATAAAATAGCAATAATAATAATAATAATAATAAGTAAATTAATTTAGAAAATAAAATTCGCAAAGGGTAGCGAGATAATCAATTTTCGAGTGTTTATAAAATAATACAAAAGTGCAAATAGCTGATTTAAAATATAATTAGTGTAAACGGTGAAGTCTGTGTGTTTGTTCCGCCCCCGACAGAAGCATGTTTTAAAATCTTAAGACGATTGTGAGATGAAATGCTCAGGGTGAGTTTTTTTATTTTAAATTCTATTTTTATATTTAAATAATAATAATAATAATAGAGAGCAAAGGGTGGGGGGAGTGATTTAAGGGCGGTTGCAATCGCTCCCCTCCCCACTTTGTATATTTAAGTTTTTATTTATCTTAGATAAGGAATGGATTGAAGAAGGCGCGTGTCCGTCCCCCTTTGGAATGTCTACATATTAACTGAAAATTCCTTTTTCTCTCCCTCCCCCCCCCTCTCTCTCTCTCTCTCCTTTCTCATTTCCCTTGAGGTTTTTTTTTTCTCCTCCTCTTCCCTCTCATCCTACCTAAGTTTTATATCTCACAAAATCGGGTCATCGTAAATTACAAATGTTATTTTTTTTCTCTCTAAAAGGCAATATTATTAATTCAGTTTATTTTCCACAGTTAAGTTTCAACTTGATGAACAAGTCGCGACTCAAGATCGAAACGTCGTCCGTTTTGAGAGAGAAAGAATGCAAAGCAAGAGGATGAGATCGGCCAAAAGAAGAGACTCCCATTTTCAAGACGTTGGGCGTAACTATGATAAGACAAACTAAGGCGGGGCCTCGATTTAAGGGCCCTTTCAATATCGATCTGGGCAAAAATAAAAAGGGGGGCCTCCATTGCAATTTACAAAAAAATAGAGTGTAAATAAAAATTTGGAGGGGAAATTTAAAAATTGAGAGGGGTGGGGGAGAAGAAATTTAGAGGAATAGTGAGTGGGAGGGAGGGAGGGAGGGAAGAATTAAATAACCCCCCACCCCCTCTTATTTGTAAACATTCACATTTTATCAATCATATATGAAAGCATTGTTATTGTATATAATTTTAAATACCATCTTGAAAATGGGAGTCGCTTCTTTTAGCTGATTTCATTCTTTTTATTTTTAGGCCTATTTGGTTACCGCTTTCATTTTCTGCCCCCCCCCCCTTCACCTCCTCAACCAAAGTGATATGTGCCTTGTTCTTTTAAATTATTACTTGGTTATTAAAAGAAAGAAATGCATTTTTCAAAAGTTCAACGTCCCCCATTATCAGGACACATGCCGTGTAAAATATCAACAAACGTTAGATGTTATTGTTGCGACGTGTTAATTATTTACAATAATAATTAAGTGAATTCACTTGCTGGTTGCCTAGCAACTATGACGATTGGGATGCGTGACATTCAATTCTCGAAACGTTGAATTGTATTTCTTTTATTTTTATTTTTCAACATATTTATTTTAGATATTTTAATTTTAATTAATGTATTGTTATTATTCTAACCAAATGTCAGGCATCTTTCTTTCTCCTGTGCCGACCCCGAATGTGTTTGGGAATCGGCAATGAATGAAGAAAGAGATTGAAAATTTTAATTTTCCTTATCAGTGTTTCTCAACCTGTGGGTCGGAACTCTTTCTCGTGGCAAGATAATAAATTTTTCAAATTCAAATGTCAGAAACTAAATATATCTCGACACGAAAAATCGGGTGTGACCAGCACAGCACACAACTTTCCCTTCGGTAATCGAAAGTTGTCTTCTGTGCTTGTCACACCCGATTTTTTTTATAATATATGTTATTTTGAATTTGGTAACTCTACCATATTATATTTTAAAATAAGCTTAACCAGTAAAAAATAGTTAAATTTTCTGTGTCCTTTAAAGTATAACATTTCGGTCCCTCATTCTGGTCTTCTTCAGAAACATTTCGTGATTGTACCTGATGTGCGTCCTCAAAATGCAATTTCTGTTGTCGTCCAAGGTCGGTGAGGGTTGGTAGAAGCAACGTGCGTTGGCGCTGATGAGGGGAGCAGAGGAGGCCTTTTAAAGAAAAAAAGAATTAAAGTTGAGAAACACTGGATAAAATAAATCATTATTAAAATTCTTGGATAGATAGAATTTTGTATTATTTTAAGAGGGGGGGTTAATGTTACGCGTGACCCTTGGAAATTATGATCTTAAGAGAAAATTCAAAAAGGCTCTGCCACTGCTCATGTCCTTTTCCCGTCCTAATCAACTTTTTTATTTCAACCCCTTACCCCTATTCTTGTATATCCATATTCATATTTTTTATGCAAGTGTCGGGAAGCGTGAGTTAGCCAGTTTAATCTAATATATATTATTTAGCAAAAGGGGGGTGCTTATTGCTTTGCCGCACTATTAGGAGAAAGTATTTCAAAATCTGCTGTGACAGCAAGCACTTCTCACAACTTTCGTTTACCAAGAGGCAGTAGCGTAGCCAGGATTTCTGCTTGGGGGGGGGGCCCAAAAATTTTTTGAACCCCCCCCCCTCTCTTTCAAGAAACTTAAAGTGGAGAAATTTTTTTAGATAATATAATAATTATAAATAAAAAACAAATAAAAAAATTTTTTTTTCTTGAAATAAAAAATAATTTTAATACAAAATTCATAAATATTAGAGATTTTTTCAATTATTTATAAGTTTTTTTTTAGATTTTAGAATTTAGGAGAGTTAATAAAATAATTATTAAAAAAAAAAAAAAAAACATTAGGGAAAACAATAGGTATTTTTTTTTGTTTTGGAGAAGGCTTTGGGGGGGGCCCGGCCCCCTGGGCCCCCCCTGAATACGCCACTGACCAAGGGTGTGTTGTGTGCTACATTTTAAAATTAATAGATTTATGAATTTTAATTAAAATTTAGAGAAAATTGAAAATACTCAAAAGTACATTGAATCCCACCCATGCGTTTTCTTGTGATTATTTCATTGTTTAAAAAAAAAAATATATATTTTTTAATGGAAATGTTCATGGTTGAAACCTAGAAAATTTCCAATTTCAAAACAATAAAATAATCACAAGTAGAAAACGCATGGGTGGGACTTAATATTGACCCTCAGTGTACATCAGTAAAGTGTTAGTACTCTTTTATTCAAAATGTTCGTGTTGCAGGGTCCAGGGGGCGTATCTAATTCAAATATGACATTTCAGCCTCGTAGCTCTTTTCATTCTTGAGATCCTTTGCTGACAGACCACTTTGATATGAATGCAATACTTTCTCTAAATATTAACATATATAATAATGATACCAAGGGGAAGGCAGGCAAATGAAAGAGAGCAAAATTCAAAACATGTTGTCAGGGCCGGATTTAAGAGGATGCCGCTTATAGGCTAAAGCCATTTTGCCTTCATATTTGCTTAATACCATGTTTGATACAATATATGTATTCTTTAATTCGTATACGGGAAATATCTGAAATTAAACTTTTGAATAAATTGCCAATCTGCCGCCCCTGAATTTGTTGCCGTCCTATGCTGCAGCCTTTTTAGCCTATTTAGAAATACATCCCTGCATTTTGATTCAAATACGAGCCTATAAAATTGTTGACGTTTCGATCGATTTCTCCAAACATCTTCAGGACAATTTTATAATTATTAATGTCAAAAGCTTAGGCTATGGTTACACTGGATGCGATTTCTGAATATCAGTACGTTTATATTTGAAGAAACAGAAGAATTAAAAATTTCGGGGGGGGGGGCGCAATTACACAAAAAAATCTTTCAACTTTTAAACCCCTTGATAGATATTCATTGAAGAATTTTAAATCCAAAAAGCATGTTAATATTTGAAGAAACAGAAGAATTAAAAATTTCGGGGGGGGGGGGGCAATTACACAAAAAATCTTTCAACTTTTAAATCCCTTGATAGATATTCATTCAAGAATTTTAAATCCAAAAAAGCATGTTAATATTTGAAGAAACAGAAGAATTAAAAATTTCGGGGGGGGGGCAATTACACAAAAATCTTTCAACTTTAAATCCCTTGATAGATATTCATTCAAGAATTTTAAATCCAAAAAAGCATGTTAATATTTGAAGAAACAGAAGAATTAAAAATTTCGGGGGGGGGGGGGGGGGGCAATTACACAAAAAATATTTAAACTTTTAAATCCCTTGATAGATATTCATTGAAGAATTTTAAATCCAAAAAAGCATGTTAATATTTGAAGAAATAGAAGAATTAAAAAATTTCGGGGGGGGGGGGAATTACACAAAAAATATTTAAACTTTTAAATCCCTTGATAGATATTCATTGAAGAATTTTAAATCCAAAAAAGCATGTTAATATTTGAAGAAATAGAAGAATTAAAAATTTCGGGGGGGGGGCAATTACACAAAAAATATTTAAACTTTTAAATCCCTTGATAGATATTCATTGAAGAATTTTAAATCCAAAAAGCATGTTAATATTTGAAGAAATAGAAGAATTAAAAATTTCGGGGGGGGGCAATTACACAAAAAATATTTAAACTTTTAAATCCCTTGATAGATATTCATTGAAGAATTTTAAATCCAAAAAAGCATGTTTTTATTTGAAGAAATAGAAGAATTAAAAATTTCGGGGGGGGGGGGGCAATTACACAAAAAATATTTAAACTTTTAAATCCCTTGATAGATATTCATTGAAGAATTTTAAATCCAAAAAAGCATGTTTATATTTGAAGAAATAGAAGAATTAAAAATTTCGGGGGGGGCAATTACACAAAAAATATTTAAACTTTTAAATCCCTTGATAGATATTCATTGAAGAATTTTAAATCCAAAAAAGCATGTTTTTATTTGAAGAAATAGAAGAATTAAAAATTTCGGGGGGGGGGGGGGGGGGGGGGAATTACACAAAAAATATTTAAACTTTTAAATCCCTTGATAGATATTCATTGAAGAATTTTAAATCCAAAAAAGCATGTTTTTATTTGAAGAAATAGAAGAATTAAAAATTTCGGGGGGGGGGGGGGGGGAATTACACAAAAAATATTTAAACTTTTAAATCCCTTGATAGATATTCATTGAAGAATTTTAAATCCAAAAAAGCATGTTTTTATTTGAAGAAATAGAAGAATTAAAAATTTCGGGGGGGGGGGGGCAATTACACAAAAAATCTTTAAACTTTTAAATCCCTTGATAGATATTCATTGAAGAATTTTAAATCCAAAAAAGCATGTTAATATTTGAAGAAATAGAAGAATTAAAAATTTCGGGGGGGGGGGGGCAATTACACAAAAAATCTTTAAACTTTTAAATCCCTTGATAGATATTCATTCAAGAATTTTAAATCCAAAAAAGCATGTTAATATTTGAAGATGTAGAAGAATTAAAAAATTTGGGGGGGGGCTGCCGAATTTAAAAAAAAACTCTGAAACAACGAATTTAGATTCTTATCAAGGGAAGGCTTTAGGGAAGAAACCAAATTGATATCTCTCCTGGTTAAAAAAAATTTGAATTTGCCTCTCCGGCTCCGCCCTCTCTGTATTTCGCCAATCAGCGCTATCCCTGAGGCCTGATTGGTTGTTTCCCACATCGGACACGGGTTTAAGGCAATTATATATAAGTATGAT
>JAKCPI010002240.1:0-36643 GCA_023213315.1 Euborellia annulipes | reverse complement strand
ATTCAAAGAGCCTAATTATAACTTTTCCCACCCCTTGAAAAAAAAATCAAATAAAAAACATTTTCTTTTTTTTTTTTTAAATAAAATAATGATGGTGTTGTTCTTTTGTGACTTTCCAAAAAAGAAAGAGAAAATAAACTTGCTCTATTAAATGCTCGAGATAAACTTTGAGATTTCTTTTCTTTTCTTTCTTTAGAGAGAAAAGATAACAGGAATGATTGACCTATATGGGTTGAATCATCAGGAAAATGTGACCTCAAATGTTTTGAGTGGATTGACTATGTATTCAAAATAAAAACATGAAGGGGAATTAGCCAGCAGGTTGTAATTGTATATTTAAGCCGGTTTATCTCTCTGGATAAAGAAAGGCGACATACACGAAAAAAAGAACAATCGCCCAATCCGACTTCTTCCGCACACAACGAAGCGGATTATCGCTCATCGCCTTCGCTCTATTGTCAGTGTGAGTGAGAAGGACATCTGATGCTATTTTGTGCATTACGTCAACTGATGGAAAATGCGCGAGCTGGGGCAGAAAGGGCCGTATGTCGCATTCCTCGGCCTTGAAAAAAAGCGTTCGACCGGGTACCCCGTGAGCTCATCTGGTACAGCTTGCGGAACACCAATGTCCTGAGGAATATGTCCGCTGGATACAGAATCTTGTATAACATGAACATCAAGCAGAGATAGATGTCCGGCAGGAGTTTCCGAATCGTTTTCCATTACGGTTGGCGTACACACCGGCGCGCTCTCTTCATCGTCTGTATGGATGTCACTCTTGGGGGATCTCTCAAAGACCCCATCCGTGGTGTCTCCTTTACGTCAATGATGTGATGCTGTACTTGCAACAAACTCGTAAACATCTGGAAGAATTGTCTTGCTCAATAAGGTCTGGGCATTAACCCACGCAAGACCTAATACATGCAGTACCTTCATCAAACTGCAGGATCAAGTTATACTTGATAGCCAGTCGCTTCCAAAATGCCGCAGTTTTTGTTATCTTGGCTCGAGGATCGCTGATGATGGGGAACCAACGGATCCATGAGATTGCCTGGCGTATAAACGCCATTTGGCTTAAATGGCGAGAATTCACCGGAATCATTTGCGACCGACGGATGCCGATTTAGTTGAAGTCGGCAATCTACCCCGACGGTTGTGAGGCCGGTTGCTCTGTATTCGACATGGGTCTCCACGAAGAGAAGCGAATCGGAAATCAGTATACGGGATGGAGATGCGGCTGGCCAGGTGGTCACCGGTGTCACCAGACTTGACCGCATCCCCAATGTTATCATTAGGAGCAGGTTTGGCATTGGACCAATCACGAATGGCGTCTCCGTTATTTTGGATATGTCGTACGCCAAGAGAGTAGTGGTGTGGCGAGGACGGCGTACGACAACGTAGAGAAGTACCAGGATGAGTTGGGAGCCGATCGGATCAGCGGAGAGATATGAGCTGAGAAACACCAGTTTTTTTTTATTTAAAACCAATAAAATGAAAATAGGGACTTGCATATATTGAAGAATATGGGGGGATTTGACAACCTTTTGGTTAATCTATTCAAGAAGAGAAAAAAGGTACAAGAGGGAGGGCAGCTGATGATCCCGTAGCTATTTATCGACTGATCTTTTAACTTTTTTGCAATTACAATTAAATAATATATTTTGGCCACTGAAACGTTTTGTATTACGAAGTCAATCAAATCAAATTTACCAACCAACTAACTCATTTGATCATTAGATGAAAGAGAGAGTGAAGTCAATTAACCATCCCACCTTCCCCTAACCCCTAACCCCACTCACATACCCATTCCTCCACACACACACACACACAGATATAGATATACTCCCTTGACGATTTAAGCCTATTATCCATGGTTCTAGAGCTATTACTATACCCACTACTCCATTTATTTATTTCTCTGAATTATTTAGGTTAACAAGTGGCCAAGGGGAAACAACGACATGAAATACAAACACCCGCAGAGAGGGAGGGAGGGGTGAATTGAACGTTTTAAATTACGTATTTGTCAAGTTTAATTTTATTATCAATAGGGTAAGTATGGATCTTTACAAATTCAAGAGGATATTAAAATTTGGTTCGCGTAGTGCGGTAAAAAAAAAGAATCTCAGAATGTTTATTTGTTTCGCCCCAACATAATCGTTGGATGTGAAATTTAATAGAGAATTGGTGTGACAAGCACAGAATACAACTTTCAATTACCGAATGTAAGAGAAAGTTTTGTGCTGTGCGACCACACACCAGATTTTTTTTATTAATCCTTTTCTATAATTAGCCACAACTTGTTATAAATTTAAATTCCTTTTTATTGAATTTAATGGGCTTAAGGAAGCTTTGGTCCGAAAATACTGAGGCATTTCAAAGTATTTTTTTATTCAGTTTTATTTTTTAAAATTCGTTAGCATTTTACATAATAGATTTTTTTTTTTAATTATGTTTAATTGAAAAATAATGAAAAGTATTTTTTTATATTTATAGAAAATAAAAAATAAAAAATCTATTAATGATAATTGTAATTTTTAAAGTGAAACTTTTATTTCATCCTCTCAAATTTTTTCGCTCATCTATCAGCATGTCGCGTTACAAGCCGTGACGTCAAGGCCATGACGCTACAAGCCATGACGTCACATGCCGTGATGACAAAAATAGGAAAAATGAAATTTAATATATATGACGAATTATAAAAAAATAATTGTGATTTTACAAATTTTAAATTGATAAAATATAATTTTTAAAATAATTTAAAATGATTTAAATACTAAATAAATATTTTTCTCAGTTTTTAATTTAACATACGCCAATTGATTTCCCATTTTCAAATTATTAAGTTAAGATTAAAAACGCGATTTTAATACCCTTAATTGAATAATTTTCTGAAAATTTCCAGTTAAAAGCCTACGATCCGAAAAAAATTTTCACTTGCATCGTGGTTTCATAAAACCACACAATGGTTTTTTAATTATGATTAATTGAAAAATAATGAAAAGTATTTTTTTTTTTAAATCTATTATGATAATCGCAATTTTTTAAGTGGAACTTTTATTTGATAGTCTCAAATTTTTTCGCTCTTCTATCAGCATGTCGCGTTACAAGCCGCGACGTCAAAGGCCCTGACGCTACAAGCCATGACGTCACGAGTCGTGACGACAAAAATAGGAAAATTGAAATTTAATATATATGACGAATTATAATAAAATCATTGTGAGATTTAATTATTAAATTTTTAAATTGATAAAATATAATTTTTAAAATAAATTTAAAATGATTCAAATCTTCAAATTACTAAATAAATATTGTTCTCAGTTTTTAACATGCGTCTTTTGATTTCCCATTTTCAAATTATTAAGTTAAGATTAAAAACGCGATTTTAATACCCTTAATTGAATAATTTTCTGAAAATTAAACGCCTACGATTCGAAAAAAAGTTTCTCTTGCATCGTGGTTTCATAAAACCATTCATTGAAGAGGAACTCCCAAAGAGGACTGACTAACAGGGGTGGGGGGAGGGGGTTGAAATTTCGTATACCTCTATCTGAGTCGTTAAAATGAACGAGAGAGTTTTTTTTTTTTTTTTTTTTTGTTTAGTGATGTTATTTTTAAACACCTGTTTTTAATTAGGAATAAAAAAGAAAAAGAGAAAAAAGAACTAATTTCGTTTCGTTCGTAAAGCGGCCATAAAAAACACCTGGAGAAGAAGAAGAAAGAGAGAGAAAGAGAGAGAATAATAGCAACTACGGTGTACTAAATTTCAAATTAATGTCAAGAGAAATTTCCCTAAAATAATAAATTAAAAAACAAAAAAAAAAAATTTTTTTTTTTTAATTAAATTTTTAAGATTAATAAAGAAAAAAATCTGCTGGTGTCACATAACTTTCAATTACCAAATTTTTTTTTTCTTGGTATTATTTCTTGCCTTTAGTAAGGGTTCGCATCCCGTCATATACGATTGGAATTGAATTGAATCGCAATGCCAACTTCCGGTGGGGGACTACGAGGAATCAGCGTGTGGAACGTCCCCCGAAATATTAACAATAAATATAAAGATGTGGATTTTATTGCTGGATAATCGTTAATTGGTAAATTAAAGAATAACAGCTAAAATTAGACCCTCTAGATTGACGTTTCGGTCTTCTAGCTTGAGGGCTGTCAATCTCTGAAGATGCTCTTGGTCAAGACCGAAACGTCATATGAAATAATTTTAGCTTTTTATTCTTTTGTTTACCAATTTTTAAATATAAATATGATGCGTTATAACCTCCAAATGTCCTCAGTATCTGAAATAATAAATAAAAAAAAAAAAAAGAAGCTTGAAATATAATTAACGAAAATATCGGCGAATAATAGACGCATGTTAAAAACTGAGAACAATATTTATTTAGTAATTGAAGATTTGAATCATTTTAAATTATTTTAAAAATATATTTTATCAATTTAAAAATTGAATAATTAAATCTCACAATTATTTTTTTATAATTGGTCATATATATTAAATTTCAACTTTCCTATTTTTGTCGTCACGGCTTGTGACGTCATGACTTGTAGAGTCAAGGCCTTTGACGTCACGAATTGTAACGCGATGTGCTTATAGAAGAGCGAAAAAAATTTGAGGGGATCAAATAAAAGTTTCACTTTAAAGATACAAGGGAATAGTATTTTTCAAAATATACAAAAAAAAAAATAAAATAAAATATTAAATACAAGAAAAATAAAAGCGTTATTTTTGATTGGCTAATTGTATTCAAATTTATTTAAATTATATTATTTGAAATTTGATCATTTTTATAAAATTTGTAGCTTATAAAAATTGTTCATAAATCTTTTATTATTAGTAATATTTAAAATAAATAATAAATCTTAAAATTTTTTCATATTATTTAAATTTAGAACCACCCGAATATTCCGTTTCGATTATGGTTTCGGCAAGTTTCGGCCCAAAATCATCGTCTCTGCCGCATTTTCGCGGTCGCCCCAAAAGGGGCCCGACCCTACGGCCGGCCGAAACCAGGGCCCGAAAAACGGGGAAAGAGCACCCGAAAAAAAAAAAAAAAAAAAAAAAAATTTTTCAATTTTGAGGGAGAGAAAATTATTTTCCCCCCCAAAAAAGAAGAAAGGATTTTTTCGAGGGGAGAAAAAAAAAAAATAAAAAAAAAAAAAAAAAAAAAAAAAAATTTTTAAAAGAAACAATTTTTTGTGTTGCGGCCGGGGTCGCCCGAAACAAAGGTTGAAGCCGAATATTCGGTTTCGGTTTCGGGTGAAAATCTTGTTTCGGTCGGACCCTATTTAAATTTTATTTCATATTTTGAAAATTTATTTTGTTAATTTATTCACCCCTCCCCTCACCCCCCCCTCCTCTCAGTATAGTAAAATATACAACATATCATCATTTTTTATTTTTTTTTTTCGAAAATTTAACCTTTAACTATATATATATTTATATACGTTCTACATCCCTTAGTTTTAATGCTTAACTAACAATTTTGGTAAAAAAAGAAATTAATATTTTTTAAATTAATTATTCCAATTTATTTAATATTTATTTAAATTTTTATTTTTAATAATTAACAAACAGAAGAGGATTTGTTTCTCCGGAAGAGGGTTTCTGCACTATAAATTAACTATAGGTCAACTATAGTGCGTCTAGTATATAATTTATATCGTTAAATTAAAAATAAAAAAAAAAAAATATTATTAAATAAACAATTACCATGGTATAAAGATATTAAATTTTAATTATTAAAAAAAAAAAAATATTTTGATATTTTAATTAAATAGTTAGGTCTATTATTAGTATTTATTTATTTATTTTTATTTTTTGTTATTGTTAGGTAAGCATTAAAACGAAGGGATGTAGAGCGTACACTGAAAAAAAACCGACCTTGTAAATTTAAAGTGAAATCCCTTTAAAAATTTTCAACAAACCTTCCCATAAAATTAACAAATTTTCCTTTCATTTTTACAAGAAATCGCCTCAAGTTCTATATGACAAGCTCATACCGTAAAAATGAAAAAATTTCCTTTTATTTTTACAGGAAATTTCATCGAGTTCTAATTCAAAAAGAAATCCTGTAAAATTGACAAGGTTTCCTTTAAATTTGACAGTAAAAACCTTTAAATTCTTATTTTACCTGAGAAAAAGGCAACTCCCTCCATACCTACCTACCTACCCATTGCTTCCTCTCTAACTCAAAGCTCGTCATTCTCTCTTAGCAGACAGTATGACTAGCTTGAGTTGACTAGGCAGCATTTCTTTTCCAGATTCATTCTTTGAATATTTGAAATCCGAGTTGATATCTTCTATCATATATACTTTTTTAATTTTGAAAAATATTTGTACTTTTTTTTTTTTCACGGCACGTCTAACAAAATTTTCTTTGTGTCCTGTTTTTTTCTTACATATTATGGCAAAAAACCAAGGTACGTCTACAAAATATATTATGATTTTCTTTTAATATATTATTTATAATAAATTTTGTGCTTGACTTGCAGGACTTCAATGAATACTATTTAAAATTATATCAGCTAATCGAGTGGGATTTAGAAGGTCTGTTTCATACATTAAAAGGTAAATATAATGTTATAAAACAAAATGTAAAATGTTTCAAAATATTATCTAGTGTTTATACAATTTATTTTTTTTGAATAAAAAACTCTTGCATACGTTTTAGGCTTTCTGCCATTGACATTAGTGGGAAAAGGGTTCTTTCAGATAAAATTCCTTATTTTCAAGAGACAAAAGAACCGAATACAATACCTTAGCCCAAGAGGGCTTCTCGCTCTCTTGGTCAGGCCGACCTCAACAAGTTAAAAATTTAGAATATAAACAAATTTTGGTAGAATTAAAAAACAAACTTTTTTTTTTTCAGAATACAAAATCGAAGATTCAGCATCTACAAATGAACAATTCATCCTATGGTTCTGAAAATGACATTTCTATTTTTTTTTTCATATTATCTAAAAATAAATACATATTTTTGATATTTTAATATGTTTCAAAACTTATTAATAGGCCTATTTATAAAATAAGACATCTTGATAATTCATTTCAAAAGTATTTATTTATATAAGTTTGGTGTACATTACAACTGAATTGTAATTTTTTTGTAATTAACTCGTAAAATAAAAAAACATTTTTTTTGTTATAATTTTGTAAATTTGATTTTTTTACATAATTTCCTTTATACAAAGAATCCTTTTAAAATTATAAGAAATCCTGTCAAATTGTTTTTGACAAAAAAATCATTGTAACTTGAATTTATTTCAATCTGCCACAGCTCGTCGGAACACAGGATTTTGGCGTGTTGATTATTTAAAAAATTTTTTAATTATTTTTTAAATATATGTTTGATTTTTCTCATGTCATTCGTAAAACAATAATGCATATCTTTGACCTGAGAAAAATTAAAAATATATTTAAAATAAATAATTAAAAAATCTCTTAAATTAATCAACACGCCAAAAACCTCTGTTCCGTCGAGTGTAGCTGTAGCAGATTAAAATAAATTCAATTTAAAATTAAATGAAAAATCATTTTAAAATTACAAGAAATCCAGTAAATTTAGTTTTGACAAAATATCCTTTAAAAATTACAGGAAATCCTGTCAATTTGGTTTCAACAAAATTTCCTTTAAAATTTACAGGAAATCCTGTCAATTTCGTTTCAACAAAAATTCCTTTAAAATTTACGGTAAATACGGTCAACTTCGTTTTAACAAAATTTCCTTTTAAATTTAAAGGAAATCTTGTCAGTTTTTTCAACAGAAAAACCTTTTGAAATTATAAGATGCACCTTCAATTTCGTTTTAACAAGGTATCCCATTGAATTGACGAGAAACCTCATTGACGCATTTTCATTACGGTTTCGGAATGAATTGAAGGGATTTCCATTGAATTTACAAGGTTTTTTTTTTCAGTGTATATAAATATACATAGGCCTATAGTTAAAGGTTATTTCAGGACAAATATTTATTTCAAAAATAATTGTTTGAATTCAAGACGTCATCAGGTCGTTTATAATCCTCTAATAATAATGGTAATGGCAAAATGAAAATATCTCAAAATTGTTTTAAGACCACTTTACTCGTGTATATAGAGAAGATAGGAGAAATGGTTGCCATGGTAACAAAATATAAATATTTCCCTATGTTTATAAATTTTACATCTTTATATCGGCGGAAAACTAAATAAAGCCCTCGGAATTATTACTTGATTAAATTATAATACCCCATTATTTTTCTAATAAAAGTGAAAAGGGCATTCTCAAATATGCAATAGTATGAATTCTAAATTGAAATTTTGCCAAATGAGTGAGTCTATTATTAGCAAAATTATCATTTTAAACTCCACAACATTTGAATATAAATAATCAAAAGAGAGAGAGAGAGAGAGCGAGAGAGAGTGAATCATAAACAAGTTGTCTCGGAAGGTAAATTGGTTCGAAGTAAATTATGCACTGAGCTTATGGAATAATTATGTGATTATTCCCAGGAGTCAGATGTTTGTCAATTCAATACTAAATCTACTATTAACACAACAACAACAACAACAACAAGGGATGTTCTACAACGTGTAAATTTTATTTTTACTTGTGATAGAAGGAGAAAAAAAAAAAATTAACGCTTCAGGTCAAAAGGACACCTTAGTTTTAATATTATTTTCAAATAGTCCAAAAAAACTCTTCTATCTTCGAATACTGTTTTTAGATGGAATAAATAAACCTTTCTAATAATTATTATATATGTATTTTGGAATAATAATATTTTATACCATCCTTGTCAAAAAACTTGTGTAATGGCTTTTGATGTAATTTAATTAATGTTGCTTTAAAGTGAAACTTTTATTTGATCCTCTCAAATTTTTTCGCTCTTCTATCAGCATGTCGCGTTACAAGTCGTGACGTCAAAGGCCGTGACGCTACAACAAGCCATGACGTATCAAGCCGCGACGTCAAAAATAAGAAAGTTGAAATATGACGAATTATAAAAAATTAATTGTGAGATTTAATTTTTCAATTTTTAAATTGATAAAATATAATTTTTAAAATAAATTTAAATTGATTCAAATCTTCAATTACTACATAAATAATGTTCTCAGTTTTTAACATGCGTCTATTGATTTCCCATTTTCCAATTATTAAGTTAAGATTAAAAACGCGATTTTAATACTCTTAATTGAATAATTTTCTGAAAATTAAACGCCTACGATCCGAAAAAAAAGTTTCACTTGCATCGTGCTTTCATAAAACCACACAATGATTTTTTTTAATCAGAATTTTAAAGAAACTTTTTAAAAGAGAGTTTACAATATTGAATTATAAAAAAAAAAAAGCCAACATATTAGCCCTACAATAATTCAAAAGAAAAGCTAAACATTAACCTTATTTTTTTAATCAATAATTAAAAATCTGGTGTGACTGGTAGCACAGCACACAACTTCCCTTCGGTAATCGAAAGTTGTGTTCTGTGCTTGTCATACCAGATTTTTTGGGTCGACATATATTTAATTTCCGCCGATATTTTAGAATTTAAGATGTAAAATTTATAAAATATTTATATTTTGTTACCATGGCAACCATTTCTTCTATCTTTCCTATGAAATACAAGAGTAAAGTGGTCTTCAGAAGATTTCAATGGCAAAATGAGAATATACATTTTAAAGAGTATCTAAAAAATAATTGATTTTTGAATTTTAATCAAAATTGTTGCAGCGAATTTTGAGAAAATCGAAAAAAAAAACTGAAAAATTACATCAGTAAAGTACTAGTATTTTTTGGACGATTTTGTTCAAAAGCTTCGTGTCACGTCCCATGGGGGTGTCTAACTTAAATATAAAATTTCAACCTTCTAACTCTTTTCGTACTTGAGATATACAATATAATAAGCGATACTTCTACCTCTGTACAAACAAAAAGTTTAAATTTTATTCATCCAGATTTTATCCTCCTTTTTTGTTGTATGATTTTTTTTTTTTTTTTTTATAAACTCCTAAAAAACTCTTCAAAGGTAGATTTATTTTTTTTGGAATTTTTCTTTTTAGAGCTTCTATCTCAAATAAAATGAATTTTGTCCTTAGAAAAAAAAAAAAAAAAAAAGTTTCCTTTGTCTGTCTGTCTGTCTTTCTGTCCTCTCTTTTCTCTCTTTTTACTTTTCCATCCCCCCCCCCCCCCCCCCCTACAAAAAGTTTTGTCTCATTAATCTTTTGCTTAGTTTTGTGTATTATGTTTGCTCTTCTTCACAATGGCTTAATTACAATAGAATCCCTCCACCAACACCCTCATCTCTTCTCTTCTTCTCTTTTTTCTATAAATACTTTAAATCTCGGTTAATCAAATAGACAACAAAGTTGGATAACTTTCCTTTGGTTTTGGGTTGTGGAATTCTCTCCTTTTTTCTTCAATTTGATATTTAATAGAACGGCGGATTTCGCCCTTCGAACCTTTTCTTATTCAATTTTTCAGTCAACAAGTTTCAGAGAATTAATGGTTAATTAAACTTCTCATCAAAAAAAAAAAATAATTGTGTGGTTTTATGAAACCACGATGTAAAAAACTTTTTTTTCGGATCGTAGGCGTTTAATTTTCAGAAAATTATTCAATTAAGGGTATTAAAATCGCGTTTTTAATCTTAACTTAATAATTGGAAAATGGGAAATCAATAGACGCATGTTAAAAACTAAGAACAATATTTATTTAATAATTGAATCATTTTAAATTTATTTTAAAAATTATATTTTATCAATTTAAAAATTGAAAAATTAAATCTCACAATTATTTTATTATAATTCGTCATATATTTATTAAATTTCAAATTTCCTATTTTTGTCGTCACGGCTTGTGACGTCATGGTTAGTAGCGTCACGGCTCGTTTGACGTCACGGCTTGTAACGCGATATGCTGATAGAAGAGCCAAAAAATTTGAGGGGATAAAATAAAAGTGTTCACTTTAAAAAAAAATTATCAGTGTATTTTGTTAAATTCATATTTTCTTTTATGTAAATTAGAGTTCGACTTAAACAAGATTTTCAGCCCAAACAAAAACCGAAACCGAATTTCGGCCTCAATCTTAGTTTCCCCCGAAACTGTAACTGAAACTGAAACTTGTATTTTATATACAAAATTCATAACATTTCACCTTTTTTTTTCTTGCGAATCTCATCCCTTTTTTTCATAGTAAGGTTTTGGCCAGCCGAAAGTTTCGGCTAATTTTTTGCCGAACCGAAACCGAAAATTTGTTCTGTTCCTAATTATTTGTATATTTAATGTACAAAACAAGAAGAAAGTTTAAATTTTAGAGATAGAAAGATTTATTCTGTTTTTTATTGATTTGCTAAATTTCGTCCTAACACCCAGAGGTGAAAAGTTTTGCATTATTGTTCTCTATTTAAAATAAGCTTATATAACCGAGTATATTATTTGAATTTTTAAGGTGGTTCAGATAGTACCCCGTAAGTCATTACAATTAGTAATGCAATCAGTTTAGACACAATGGGCGATTTGCAAAAAAATCTAAGTGAAAGCGTGAAACGAGATTTATTTTATGCGCCGTTGCCGCACTGATCTGAGTCACTTATTTTTAAATATGGCCGACTGTCATAGTTTATATTAAGTTAATAATTTAACTACCAAAAATAATAAATGAATGACTTTTGACTTGAGTAGTTTTTCAAGGAAATATAGATCTGGTAACATTGCATTTATCAGCTACTTATTTTAAATCTTAAAAGCCTTCAATTTTATTTTATTTAATATATTACAATGATTAATGCAAATCAGTTTAAACACAATGAACGATTTGCGAGAAAAAATATCGTAAAAAAAAAAAAAAATGTAACTGACAGCGAGAAAAGAGTATTATTTTATGCGACGTTGCTGGACTGGTCTGAGTCTCAAATTTGGCCTACTGACATTTTGGAGAATTTTTTTGACTTTCTTGTTAAAATATCTTTAAAAGCCCACGGCAGAAACTTTTGATTTTATGTTTAACGTATTCCTCGGAAGTGAATTGATAAAATGTAAGTTTTTTTTTGTTTTTGTATCTATTGCAGAGGTGGCTATATAATTCGATATGTGTGCGTTTCGTCGACATTCCCCATAGACTACATGTTAAATTTCAATTTTTTTTAAATTAATTACACGATAACCCTGCGTCAGATCTGCTTCAAAATTTTAATTTATACGCATGTGATAGTGATTAATAACATATTAAAAAAATTAGCTTTTAATCTATTAAAGGCCTTTAATGCCCTAACAACTTAATTCACAAAAACAAAAGGAAAATTTAAATTTTATTTAATTATTAAAAAAAATACGTCATCACAGCAATCAGAGGCGGAAAGTTTTGCAATATTGTTCTCTTTTTTTTTATTCACTGTTTATTGTCCCTGGGAGCACTTTTTTATTTTTTATTTATTCATTCATGTTAAAAAAAAAAAAAGTTGAGTATAGAGAGGCATTTTGTTTTTTTGTTCGTTAACATGGCCTTGTTATTGTAGTTTTTTTTTGTTTTTTTGTTTTTCATTTAAACTTTTCTTTTTTTTTTTGAGGCCTGTACTGGTATATTGAAGCCACCAACCAATATTGAACAAGGTACAAGCAATTCCTGCTTTTTGTTTTTGTGTAGGGCAGCAAAAAAAAAAGGAGAGGGGGGGGAAGCAATGTATATAATGGGAGAGAAAGAGAGAGGAATTCCTTTCTATGTATCTATAATTAGTTGAATTTAAATGCCGCAAATACTAATTAACCTTTAGGTTAATAAATTCCAGCTGGGATAAAAAAAAAAAATTATGTAGTAGATCTTTACGTTTTGTACCACGATTTTGTGCAAGCCCCAACCAGTGCTGCCAATCCTCCGGCTTTTTATGAAACCACGATGCAAGTGAAACTTTTTTTTTCGGATCGTAGGCGTTTAATTTTCAGAAAATTATTCAATAAAGGGTATTGAAATCGCGTTTAACTTAATAATTGGAAAATGGGAAATCAATAGACGCATGTTAAAAACTGAGAACAATATTTATTTAGTTGAACTTTTATTTGATGGCCCCAAATTGTTTCGCTCTTCTATCAGCATGCCGCGTTACAAGCCATGACGTCACAAGCCGGGACGACAAAAATACGAAAGTTGAAATTTGATATATATGACGAATTATAAAAAAAATAATTGTGAGATTTAATTATTCAATTTTTAAATTGATAAAATATAATTTTTAAAATAAATTTAAAATGATTCAATTACTAAATAAATATTGTTCTCAGTTTTTAACATGCGTCTATTAGCCCAATATTTCATACACAATCAAATAACAATTTGATAAACCTTTAATTGTGAACTATTTACTTTTTATACGTATATTATTGTAATTTTTTATATTCATACGTATATGGGCCTATCCATCTCAATTCAGGCAGCAAAGTAAAAATTGGCCGGTTCATAGTCTCCGATTTTGCTCAAATTTGGATATGTTTTTCTAGAAACAAAATTAAGAGACCCGTATTTTTTAGTTTTGGCCAAAAAAATTTTTTGGTAGAGTTACAGGGGGTCAAAGTTTCGTCAAGGTCACACGTAATTTCCTCCGCGCAAGCTCAAAATTACTATAAAGTGCAATATCTCTTGAACTAATAGGAATATTTCAGATCTGTTTTCAGTTTCTGAAAGGTAAAAGTGTCAGGAATCTATTGGATTAAAGATTATTCTTCTATTAGTGACAGGTATCTTGCTAAAAAATAATTTCAAAATCGCTAAATTTAACTTTAAAGTCATTTTTCTCAAAAACCCCAGCCTCAAAAATTCTGAAATTTTTTAGCAAGGAGGAGACATCTATATAGTATAAAACCTCAAAAGGATTTTTCAGGATCTTACCTACTTTTCATTTTATTGCATATTTATTGTTTGGTGCTTTAATTTAACTTTAAAGTCATTTTTCTCAAAAACCCCCGCATCAAAAATTCTGAAATTTTTTAGCAAGGAGGAGACACACATATAGTATAAAACCTCAAAAGGATTTTTCAGGATCTTACCTACTTTTCATTTTATTACATATTTACTGTTCGGTGCATTTCCTTAGAAATGTATGTATAGGAATTTCGATATTATCATTCTCGTAATTTGTTTTCTCTTATTTTTAGGGCCACAATATTGTTTATAAGACAAACAAACAGGAAGGAATGTTGGACATATTGCCCCCCCTGCCCCCTCCTATAGGATGCCAGGGGGGGAACAATGTACCCTTGCCCCCCCCCTCCCCCAGTTCCGGCGCCTATGTCCAACATTCCTTTCTGTTTGTTTGTCTTATAAACAATATTGTGGCCCTAAAAATAAGTGAAAACAAATTACGAGAATGATAATATCGAAATTCCTATCCATACATTTCTAAGGAAATGCACCGAACAGTAAATATGCATTAAAATGAAAAGTAGGTAAGATCCTGAAAAATCCTTTTGTGGTTTTATACTATATGTGTGTCTCCTCCTTGCTAAAAAATTTCAGAATTTTTGATGCGGGGGTTTTTGAGAAAAATGACTTTAAAGTTAAATTAAAGCACCAAACAATAAATATGCAATAAAATGAAAAGTAGGTAAGATCCTGAAAAATCCTTTTGAGGTTTTATACTATATAGATGTCTCCTCCTTGCTAAAAAATTTCAGAATTTTTGAGGCTGGGGTTTTTGAGAAAAATGACTTTAAAGTTAAATTTAGCGATTTTGAAATTATTTTTTAGCAAGATACCTGTCACTAATAGAAGAATAATCTTTAATCCAATAGATTCCTGACACTTTTACCTTTCGGAAACTGAAAACAGATCTGAAATATTCCTATTAGTTCAAGAGATATTGCACTTTATAGTAATTTTGAGCTTGCGCGGAGGAAATTACGTGTGACCTTGACGAAACTTTGACCCCTGTAACTCTACCAAAAAAATTTTTTTGGCCAAAACTAAAAAATACGGGTCTCTTAATTTTGTTTCTAGAAAAACATATCCAAATTTGAGCAAAATCGGAGACTATGAACCGGCCTACCCTGCCTGTCTGGAGATGGATTGGGCCATATACAATTTAATATGTGATTACTAACTCCTCTACTTTTGATAGGTATATATATTCATAATCTGTATTTTATAGTATATTGTTTTTACCTAGTTTCATATGTATTAACAGATATTTTTATAACATCTATTTTCTACTATGTTGTTTATATTCTCTCCAAGTTGATATACATGTAATTTTATATTGTGTATTTTCTTATATGTGCTATTTGTAAAATGTTCTTTGTATTAATTTATGTACTAAAAAGTGGGAAATGGCCTAAGGCTATCCCGTAAATAAAAAAAAAAAAAAAAAAAAAAAAACATGCGTCTATTGATTTCCCATTTTCCAATTATTAAGTTAAGATTAAAAACGCGATTTTAATACCCTTAATTGAATAATTTTCTGAAAATTAAACGCCTATGATTCGAAAAAAAGTTTCACTTGCATCGTGGTTTCATAAAACCAGACAATGATTTTTTTTTTACCGCACGCGAATTACTCTAAATTTTAATATTTTCTTATGACTCAAGATAAGGTTATGATTTTGATAGCTTTGAAATAATAGCAACATGTTAACGCCGCTGTTAAAACTTTGTTTAGAGAATTTTAACGCTGATTGTTTTTATATTAATTTTTAACACCCATTTGTTTATTTTAAATTTTAACGTCTGTTTTTAGAGAATAGACCTGTAACAGTTTTTTTTTTTTTGTTTGAATGTGAACAACTCAAGTTGTTTGTTGCCTTTGATAATGCATTCATTTTGAAACTTTGATAGAAGATGATTCAATTAAATGACGATGATGATTAAGAAGACCCTTTCTATCAACAAGTTGAGGGAGATCTTAATGCCTTTGATCCCTCTCTCTCTCTTCATTTATTTGTAACCGTTCAATAACAACAACAACAACATCAATTTGAATTTAGAATAGATGACAAATGAGAAATTCAATTCCATATATCTCTTACATTTTCAAATATAGAATAAAAATATCTATTATAAAATTTATAGAAGAGAATATTTCCTATAACATTTATTTGAAACATTTTTTTCTAAAATCAATAGTTAAGTGAATTAATGACAACATAATTTTGGATTTTACAAAGTTTAAAAAAATTAACTCTTTTTTTCTTCATTAATTATTGGGTTTAGAAGAAAATGTTTCAAATAAAACTTGTAGGTTATATTCTCTTCTACAAAAATGATTATTACCATTTTTATTCTAAACTTCTTAGTTTAAGAGATTTTGGAGAAAAACAAAAAAAAAAATCACAATTTTAACATTTTTTTAATTAAAAATAAATATATATATTCCGCTAATTATTGGGTTTAGAAAAAAATTATTCAAATGAAAGTTATAGTAAATCTTCTCATCTACAAAAACCATTATATCTATTTTTACCGAAATTCTTTTAGTTTAAGAGATATTGTTGAAAAACTGCAAAGTTTTTTTTAACCCATTTCTTTTTTCCTTGATTTTAAAACATCATAACTCATGAACTAATGAGTTTAGAAAAAAAATATATCAAATAAAAGATATCGAGAATCTTCTCATCTACAAATATCATAATAACGATTTTCTTGTTAGATTTTACGTTTTAAGAGATATTGTTGAAAAACTGGAAAGTTTTTTAACCCATTTCTTTTATTCTTGATTTTAAAACATCATAACTCATGAACTAATGAGTTTAGAAAAAAAATCTTTCAAATAAAAGATATAGAGAATCTTTTCATCTATAAATATTATAATTACAATTTTTATTCTATATTGGACGGTTTAAGAGATATTCAAAAAAAAAATCCCAAAAAGATAAATTTTTATAATTGGTATCCAATTAACCGTCTCTTTCAAATAAATATTCTTTGTATTTTCTCTCTCTCTATTCATACATTTATAATTTTAAAATTAAATTATATAAATACATTGGCATTAAAAAATGATGATTTGCATTCATTCTCGTTGAACTGTTTTCAAATAAGTTGCTACTTCAATAAATAATATCCCCCATTAAAAAAAAAACTTTTTTGATAAATATCTTTGAATTTATATTATGTTGAAGGGGGGGGGGGGGGTGGTTTTATTAAAATAATAAAATGAATGGATTAATGCTTTTTTTTTATTTATTTGTTAGTCAATAAATCAATGAATATTATTATTGTGTTCGCACTGATTGTTAATAATAAAAAAAGAATATAAAAAAATACCCTTTGTAAAATTATAAAATGAATGAATATTAAAAACAGATGAGAGAATTTATAAAAAAAAATTACTTTATTTATTTATTTTAATAGTAATATTGTCATTAACAATTAATGGATTAATCATATGAAATATTATTAAAAAAATAAATAATTTAAATCCTCAGTAGTTGACACATACATTTCGGTGACTAAACGTCACCCTTCTTCAGGACTTCAGGACCTGTATTACAACCAAATAAAATCTTTATTTGGATTATTAATTATAATTTATTCTTAAAAAACCATTGCAATAATTTTCTAAATTATAATTAGAAGCTTTTATAACTTATGATGGTCCAATAAAGTTAAACCGAAACGTTGTGAATTGGGAGTTTCATTGGTTCACCTCCTTTCATTGATCTCAGCGTTAATCACAGCCACTTTCAGAATTTAAAATAATATTGGACTAACATTTCATCTTGTAAATATATTCTGCGGCCTTTCTCTTTAATTTTAAACGCCTTAAATGAGTCTCCTTTAAAGCTAAAATCATTCTTGATATTTTATTAAAAAAACCCCATAAAAATACGTCGAGTAGTTTTAGAGTTATGAAGAAATTAAAAAAAAAAAAATAAAATAATAAAAGAATTAAATCTCGCAATTATTATTCTATAATTAATTAAATATATTATTCGAATAAAATTTATTTTTGAATCTCTTAATAAAAATTCAATTTTGATTTCTTTAACTTTTATGGCAATTTAGCGATAGATAAAATTTTTTTTTTTTATTTTGTATCTACCAGGGGCTTCCGACTCGAATTGGGCCGGCTGTCGCTTAACTTTTGGAGGCGTGGCTTAACGCCACCGAAAATACACCAACTTAAAACTAGTTAAAAAAAAGAACCTAATTCCAAATATAAAAATCATTTTTATATTTCAATAAAACAAAAACCAAAAATATTTTACAAAATGAATAAATAAATAACAAGAGAAAAAAAAAAAATAATATTGATGAAACAATTTTTTTTTGTAAGGGTGGCATAGTCCAATTCCAACCGTTATTCAAAGTCAGTCTCTTCTGTCATATAAGCAGATTCAAAGTTTCAATCAAATCATTTAATGTTTTCCAATAATTTCTTATCAACCTGTGGTGTTTTCTATCCGTTTTCCTGCCTTCTCCAAAACATATTATCCTGATCCTCTCTTTATAATATATTTCAAAGTTTCTCTTTAAGTTACTTGTGGTAGTCAGTAGGAGTTAACTTGTAATTACCACAAGTAACTTAAAGAGAAATCTTTTAATATTATTTTCTGTGGCTGTTTCTACATAATTTGATCCATTTCCTTGGTGTTGATATAGGTCTATATATATATATATATATATATATATATATATATATCAGTCGTCAGATAGTCAGCGAGCATTCAAGACCTCGAGCGCCACAGCAGTAAGACAAACCAAAACACAAATCACTTCGACCATCAACACGCAAACCGCCACCACACAACCCAACACATCTCAAAGACAAACACAAGCCTCGGAAACATCCGGCAATACATCGACTGGGGGAGTAGGCAGATTGAGGCCCCAAAGTCAACCTAAATCAAACACAGACACGATCACACATACACACACCCAATCCAAATCTCAGAAACAAACCCAATCTCCTAACACATCCACTAACCAAACCAATAACACATCGACTTGGGGAGGCAGACTGAGGCCCCGTAGTCAACCCAAACCGAACACAAACGCAATTACACACACTCAACCTTCCTCCTGCTCTCAGAGACCAAACCAAGCCTCTGAGGCATCCAAATTGACCTGGGGACCAGCAAGACTGCGACCCCGTAAACAATCCACCCCAACAATTCCCACCTAATTCCATACTCTTGAAAATGGCTCCAAAAGGAGAGCCGAAACGTCGAGTAAATCTCCACATCACACGCGACTCAACCCGAGAAAACTTATCTTCGCATACATCCAGTCGCGGAAACCTTCCAGAACATATATATATATATATATATATATATATATATGTTCTTGAATGTTCTTGATATATATATATATATATATATACCTATATCAACTTCAGAAAATTGATATAAAATGGACACACAAAAAAAATTAGCATATATTATATGTAGAGACCGGATTTTAAGCAAAATGCTTATTGCTCAATTTTATAAGCAACCATTTGATATTTAATTTCTATACGAATTAGGAAAAACTAAGTGCATTGAGATTGCATTTTTTATGCTTTTTTTTGCTTTTTTTTGAGTTTTTATGCTTTTTTTCCCTTTCGTGCTTATTTGAACTTATTTTACGAATATTTATAATTTTTTTTTTTTTTTTTTTATTAAAAAACACTTTTTTCCCATTCGCACATGCATACACCAGGGACGTATATAAGGGGGGGAGGGGGAGGGGCCCGCCCCCCAAAAAAAAAAAAAAAATTTCCAAAAACCTCGCAGTGCGAAAAAATATAGCCCTGTAAAAAAAATTTTTCCGCAGGGTGAAAAAATTTGGTTCCGCAAAAACAAAATTTTTCGCAGGGCGGGGCGGAATAAATTTAGTTTCTTTAAAAAAAAAAATTGTATACGCCATTGGTATGAGTAAAAATTGCTTATTAGATGCTTTTTTTCAACTTTTATGCTTATTTAACAACTTTTTATTCAATTTTTTTATGCTTTTTTAAGCACTTTTTTTTCCATTTTTTTATGCTTTTTTTTCCGGTCTCTAATTATATGTATTATTTACGAATAATCTATACAAAAGAATTTTGAATATTTTGGACCAGTTAAGCTCCGCCCACCGCACAAGCTCCGCCCACTGCATGCAAAAGAATTTTGAATTTAGCGGTTCAAAAATTCGGTGGCGTTTGAGGGGAAATGGAGGGGCGTTAGCGACGTGAGCAAAGCATTGAGTTGAACCCCCCTGGTATCTACTAACCGCAATGCCCGCTTTCGGCTCCCACCCGTTCACTGTTTACCAAAATGTATTCAGTTTTTTGACAATTATGTATGCGAAATTTCAATATCATTTCAGCGGAACAAATTAACTCACAGAGAACATTTAAAAAATTAAGGTTTATTATTATTTAAATTGGATAATTTGTTGATTGATAATTTGTAATTATAATAATAGATAATTATTAGTCAGCTAATTTGAATTATTTATTTTTAAAGAATTATTAAATCTACATTATAATTATTTTATAATAAATAAATTTCAAAACAAATTAAAATTTTCCAAAAAAAATAATTTTATTTATATTTAATTATAGAAATATTATTGTGAGATTTAATTATTTTAATTTTTAATTTTTTTTTTCATTTACTACGAAACTAGTTGACGTATTTTGATGGGATTTTTTTTTATAATTTTAAATTTTTATTTTGTGATTTATTTAATTATTTTATTTATTTTTTTTTTTAGTTGATTTTTAACAAACAAACAAAAAAAATATCAGGTATATTCTGAATAAAAAAAAAAAAAAAACGTACGTAAAATAAAAAAAAACATTTTTTTTTTGTTTAGAAATAATAAATAACAACAAAAACAAATTAGTTGAATATTTTTGAAACAAAAAATAAAATCGTTGAAGCTCTGAGGGATTCTGTTTTTCTCATTGATCTTTGACTCTTTTTATCGAGGCTTGCTCTAATAATACAGTATATACATGGGTGGATTCAGAATTAAATAGAGAATAAGCCTGCTCATTATATATTTGTTCAAATTTAATATTTTTGCCTTAATTAATATAAAAATTAACGTCAAAAGATTTCTGTCAGAATTTTAAGGGATTGGTAGTTCCGGGTTGACCGGGCTGGAGCTTTTTTTTTTTTTGAGAAAATTGGAAAAAACTAAAAAAGTAGGAACCGACCGAATATTCGGTTTCGGGCCATTTCGGCTAAAAAGTAGCCAAAACCCGTGTCTGAAAAGATAAGCACGCAAGAAAAAAAAAAAAAGTGTCCAATGATTTGCACTTGAGGGTGGAAAAAATTTTCCGCTTGATGGAAAAGGGGCGGATAAAATTTAGTCTAACTAAAAAAGAGGGAATGTTCCGCCGCTGGGCGGCAAAAATTTCATGTCTCTAAAAAAAAAAAAAAAAAAGGTAAAGGGCGTGAAAATTTTTTCCCAACTTAGGTTCCGCGGGGCGGAAAAAATTTAGTTTTATTTCTTTAAAAAAAAATTTTTTTGAGTTAAGCCCCCCCCCCCGAAAAAAATTTCTATATATGCCCCTGATAGGAAATACAATTTTCGGTTTCGGCCAAAACTAAGATTGAGATCGAAATTCAGTTTCGGCTAAAAATCTTGTTTACGGTCGGACCCTATAAAAAAGACCCTTAGTTAAGTACTTGTACTCGAATTTTGCCAAAGATGAGACCTAGCTTAATTTCATTTTGGTATCGGAAATAATATATATTTCAAATTTGAAAACAATCGTTAGAGCCGTTTTCGAGAACTGATGTGCTTAAAAACATACATTGCTCGTTTAATAGTATAAGATAAGATAAGAATATTAGTACATATATGTTTGGACTCAGGATTTAATTTAGTATAAGCTTGCCCAAATTTATTAGTTTTGATGTTATTCTTCAATTTATAGAAAAATTAAAGTCTAAATTTTCTTATTAGGCGAGAAATTTAATTTTTAAAGTGAAACTTTTATTTGATCCTCTCAAATTTTTTCGCTCTTCTATCAGCATGTCGCGTTACAAGACGTCAAGACGCTGCAAGCCATGACGTCACAATCCGTGACGACAAAAAAAGTTGAAATTTAATATATATGACAAATTATAAACAAAATAATTGTGAGATTTAATTATTCAATTTTTAAATTGATAAAATATAATTTTTAAAATAAATTTAACATGATTCAAATTTTCAATTACTAAATAAATATTGTTCTCAGTTTTTAACATTTTCCAATTATTAAGTTAAAATTAAAAACGCGATTTTAAATGAATAATTTTCTGAAAATTAAACGCCTACGACCCGAAAAAAAAAAATTTCACATGCATCGTGGTTTCATAAAACCACACAATGATATTATATTTCATTCGATTTTAATAAAATTTGAGAAGAGGTTTCTTTAGGGTATCGGTGAAGGGGGGGGGGGGGGCGGGCTTTGTCTAAATGAATAGTCTGCCGAAGGTGGACTATTCAACTAGTTTAATTATAATTAGCTATATAAAAAAGTATTTTTTTGTATTACTCTTTGAAAAGGAATCTGATATGATATTTTTATATAAAATGAGACAAGTTCAGAGAGAGTTGAGATGTGAATAGAGCGACAGAGAGAGAGAGAGAGAGAAGATATGAAATTTTTTTTTGTGAATTGACAGCGAAATAAAAAAAAAAATAGAATTTTTTTTTTAATTTTAATCTTGAAAGACAGCTGTCAAAGAATTTCAAATATTATTTTAAATATTCCTTGACTGATTGGCTGGCTGCTTATATATTAATAATATTATATTATATATCTAGGCTAGATGATTGATGGCAAGAGAGAAATTTTATTGTCATTTTGTTTTTTTTTTCTTAAATATGTCGCTAAATGACATAAAATAGTCAAATGGTTGAACTATCATAAGAAAGAGGATTAAATTCTTAATTATTCGGAGATGAATAAAAAGCAAAATTCAATCAAATAGTTCAAAGGGATTTTAATCATTGTGTCGTTTTATGAAAGCACGATGCAATAGAAACTTTTTTTTTCGGATCTTAGGCGTTTAATTTTCAGAAAATTATTCAATTAAGGGTATTAAAATCGCGTTTTTAATCTTAACTTAATAATTGGAAAATGGGAAATCAATAGACGCATGTTAAAAACTGAGAACAATATTTATTTAATAATTGAAGATTTGAATCATTTTAAATTTATTTTAAAAATTATATTTTATCAATTTAAAAATTGAATAATTAAATCTCACAATTATTTTATTATAATTCGTCATATATATTAAATTTCAATTTTACTATTTTTGTCGTCTAGGCTTGTAACGCGACATGCTGATAGAAGAGCGAAAAATTTGAGGTCATCAAATAAAATTTTCACTTTAATATAAAATTGAAAATTTAGAAATATTATATTTTTAAAAAATATATTAAATTCTCATATAATGTTATTAGGGCTAATGTAATTACATACTGTTTGGCAATATTTTTTAATGAATAAAAAAACGAAAAAAAAAAAAAAAAAAATATTTCTCTATTTGAATTCAACTTTTTTAATCCGATTGAAATTTTTAAATTTATACTAACTTATTTTAATTAATTTATATGTCATGTTGTATTACAAATGCTTCAATTGGAAAAAATAACGCACAGAGAGCTCTTCTCGTATATAAAAAGATGCCTTTGTCAATATTGTTCAAATATTTTATCCATGCCAGAACAAAATCCAATTTTTAACAATCTTTGGTAAGAAATAATGTTTTTTATTTATAAAAAAAAAGAATGTTAATTTTTTTGTGTAAAGCAATTGTAATTTGACTGCAGGTCCCGAAGAAGGACGCGATTGGCGTCCGAAACGTCGACCAAAAGAAATTTAAAATAGTTTTTTATTCTCCTGGCTACCTTCCTTAAGATTAATAAATAACAGCTATTTTACACTTTTTAAAGAGCATCTAAAAAATAATTTAATCAAAATCGTTGCAGCGAATTTTGAGAAAATCGAAAAAAACTAAAAAAGTACATTAGTAAAGTATTAGTACTCTTTGGCCGATTTTGTTCAAAAGCTTCGTGTCACGTACCAGGGGGGTGCCTAACTTAAATATAAAATTTCAACCACCTAGGTCTTTGAGATATTTCATTCACAGACACTCAACACGTGTATTTCCGTCAAAATATATATATTTCAAATTTATCAAATAGTATTTATTAATTAGTATAATTTCAGAGAGCCTGATGGAGCTGAAGGTGGGGATGGGGGGGGGGTCTATCATTTCATTCTGACATTTGCAATCTCTCCACTACGATTTAATTAATAGTGCCAAATATAACTATGTTAATATCAATCACTAGAGGGCCATCTAATCTATCCCATAATAATCCTAATAATAGAACCCTGATGGTAATATTAAATCTAACTAATCAAATACTCCACGTATAGAAGAAAAAAAAAATGAAATAAACTAGCTGCAAGGCTGTCCCAAAAAAACTGCATTCATAATTCTTAAATTAATTAAAAAATAAACACTTGAAGTCAGAAAAAAGTAATAACGTGTCGACCTGTGTAATTTTGTAAATATATTCTGCGGTCTTTCTCTTTAATTTTAAACGCCTTAAATGAGTTTCCTTTAAAGCTAAAATCATTCTTGATATTTTATTAAAAAACCCCATAAAAATACGTCAAGTAGTTTTAGAGTTATGAAGAAATTAAAAAAAAAAAAAGAATTAAATCTCGCAATTATTATTCTATAATTAATTAAATATATTATTCGAGTAAAAATTTATTTTTGAATCTCTAATTAAAAATTAAATTTTAATTTCTTTTCCTTTAACGGCAATTTAGCGATACATAAAATAATTAATAATAATAATTTTAAGGCCTCAGTAGTTGACACATACGTTTCGATGGCTAAACGTCACCCATCTTCAGGACTTCAGAACCTGTATTACAACCAAATAAAATCTTTATTTGGATTATTAAATATAATTAATTCTTAAAAAAAAAAAACCATTGCCTTTCCATCAAAATAAATATATATTTTTTTTTAAATTCAAAACCCTAAAGAATACAATAAAAAGGAGGCGTGGGTGGGGGAATAATAATACGTACGCCCCCCCCCCCCTTCTATAAATTCTCTCATCAACATACGGACGTTATAATATGTTGAATAATTAGGCGGAAAAGTTTCCCTTTCAAAGGACGGAGGGTGGGTTTGGTGTGATTACATATACACCCTTTCCCCCGCTGGGAAAGGGGGATTTTAACCCGGGATCTGACCCGAGCTGATAACCTTGGACCAGAGAGCTTAATTTTCATAATAATTGACTTGATATATGTCCAAAGATTTTATCTATTTTATTAACATGCATATAATCTGTTAATTTCTAAACTAAAATTTTGTTGTTGTTGTTGTTGTTTTGTATAATTAATTAGTTTAAAATCGCAATTTGTATGTGCGTGTGTGTGTTTAATTTTATACATCCATATACCTTCTATCTGTTTTTTATCCATCATAAAAATAATATTTTTTTCTTTAATCCTTTCGCTTTTGTTATTTATTTATTTATTTATTTATTTAACAATATATATGGAAATCAATTAAAGATTTATTTTCGTTTCGTGGAATTAACGCGCTCTAGTGTTAAAATTATAATTGAATATACTTTTTAAGATGGGATAATATTATTTTTTTTTCTTTTTTAATCAATGGTACAGTGGGTGTCATTATAAAGTTCACCATATCGTCATTTTGATGATTCCATATTTAGATGAAACATTACTGCCTGTTTCAATTAGAGCCTATGGTCGTTTTTTTTCTGTCTAGACACTAAAAGATTTTTTCTAAAAAATAAAACCAACCCTTACATCAAGTTATTAAAATTCTCTATCCAAAGAAAAAAACCCCATCAAAATCCGTCAAGTAGTTCCGAAGTTAATGCTCTTTAAAAAAAAAAAAATAAAATTAAAACTCGCAATTATTATTTTACAATTAATTATATTTATCTTAAAATTTTCAATTTCAATTCCAATTATAAAATTTGATATTTTTATAAAATCTTTAATTTGATATTTATTTATCCAAATTGTCTGCATTCAATAGCGAGATTTAATTAAGATGAAATAAATTTATTTAAATGTCACTTTCATTATTTTATTTTATTTTTAATTGGTTTAAATTTTCAATTTCCTTATATGGCAATTAGCGATGCTCCAAGTGCAATTATAAAATAATGTTTATTTAACACAAATACATCAAATTAAGATACATGTGTGATATATCATTTTACTCGGGAGAACATCTACTTTCAGAATATATTAAAAAAAAAAAAAAAACTAAAAAGAAAAATTTTTTTTTAAATTTATTTATGAAAAATCTGACTTTTTTTGTTTTTCGTAAATAACTCAACAAATATGCATTTTATCAAATTTTTTTTTTTTTTTGATAAATTGTAGAGAATTAAATTCTGAATCTAACGATGTTTGTTAGAAATCGTTAATTTTTTAATTTTTATGAATTTAGGGATTTTAAAACAAATTTTTTAGTGTGCGATAATAAAAAAAAAATCTAAGGTGTTAAATTAAAAAAATTATTGTGTGGTTTTATGAAACTATGATGCAAGTGAAACTTTATTTTGGATCGTAGGCGTTTGATTGAAAATTTTCAGAAAATTATTTAATTAAGGGTATTAAAATCGCGTTTTTAAACTTAACTTAGTAATCGGAAAATGGGAAATCAATAGACGCATGTTAAAAACTGAGAACAATATTTATTTAGTATGAATTGAAGATTTGAATCATTTTAAATTTATTTTAAAAATTATATTTTTATCAATTTAAAAATAGAATAATTAAATCTCACAATTATTTTTTTATAATTCGTCATATATATTAAATTTCAACTTTCTTGTTTTTGTCGTCACGGCTTGTGACGTCATGGCTTGTAGCGTCACAGCCTTTGACGTGACGTCACTACTTGTAACGCGACATGCTGATAGTGGTTTCCCCTAATATTTTATAACATAAGTGGAGAATTTATTATTTACTCAAAAAAAAATACTCATTTGTATAAATAATAAAATCAATTTAATATGAGAATATTTAAAATTTAAACACTCACTATATTTCTTTGATGAACAATTATATGACGATAGGGGATTAACGTTCAACATAGACAATTTTTGGTAATGAATAGTTATAAAAAAACATGAAATAATCTTAATAAATGAAAATATTTAAACAATATCAACAAACAAATCAAACTAGTATAGGATATAAATATTACTTTCTCTTACCTATGTATATATGTAATATATATATAGAGAGAAATATTCATTCATGTCAAAAATTCGATGTCGAGATTTTGATGGATCTTCACGTTTTGAGGTCCCCTGAATCCAAAAAGTGTTTTCGACATGGTCTGTCTGTGTGTGTGGGGTGGGTGGGTGTGTGTGTGTGTGTGTTCAATTTTAAGCATGAAGGAATTGAGCTAGGAGGCTGAAATTTTATATTTAAGTTAAATACCACCCGGGACCGAAAAATAACTTTTAATCAAAATCGGCCAAAGAGTACTAGTACTTTACTGATGTACTTTTTCAGTTTTTTTCGATTTTCTCAAAATTCGCTCTAACGATTTTGATTAAAATTCAAAAATCAATTATTTTTTAGATGCTCTTTCAAATGTATATTCTCTTTTGCCCTCAAAATTGTTTGAAGCACACTTTACTCTTGTGCTTCATAGGAAAGATAGGAGAAATGGTTGCCATGGCAACAAAATATAAATATTTTCCCATACTTATAAATTTTACATCTGAATTCAAATATTCCCTACTGCCGGGAACTAAATACATTCGACACAAAAAATCTGGTGGACAGCACAGTACACAACTTTCGATTACCGAAGGTAAGGAAAGTTGTGTGCTCAGTCACACCAGATTTTATACAATTTCGATAAAAATTCTTCTTAGTTTATATAATTATGATAATTTTAAATAATTAATTTTTTTTTTTTTGACATTAATATATAATAAATATTATAAACAAAAGAAATATATAAATTTGCGTTTAGTCAACTAATATAAAAATTATTTTCGATGAAAACAAATTATTGAGATAGCCCAAAATTAGATGCTAGTCCATTCGAGAATTTGAAATTCTCCGAACTGCATTCAATCTCCTCATAAACGATGAATTTTAATATTGTGTAGAGAAGTAAACTTTAATGATTTGTGTAAAATCAACAAAGTTTCCCCTTCGTCAATGAAAATTTAGCGAAATAAAACGTACCCAACCCAACACAAACTTCCCGACTCCCAAAATAATAAATAATTAATTATTTAATTAAATATTTCGAAAATAAATTTCTTCGATATTAATCAATCATAAAAATTAAAATTTTATATTTATATTAAAAGAAAACATTTTTCATTATAAAATTTCTCTTTTTCAATCCTTTTAACATATCAATTTCTCCCTCCTTGGAGAAAAAGGAGAACAAAATCCCCCACACCCCTTACACCCATACCACAAAGAAGAGCGAAAATATTTGAGGTCATCAAATAAAAGTTTCACTTTAATACCCTCACGTCATGGCTTGGAAAGTTTTCCAATTTTTATACGCTTCTTTGTTATTTTAATAATAATTATAAACAAGTGTGAAAAAGAAGATGTCGTTTTATATGTAAAATAGATGTTTGGATAAAAAAAAAAAAAAAAAGAAGAAAGGGAAAACGAACAGAGAGAAAGAGATAAGATGAATTTAGATGATAACAAAAGTAAATATTTAGATTCCGTAAGTCTGTCTCTCTCTCTCTGTCTGCATATATACATACATACATGTATATACTTGTTCTTGTTTTTCTTTTTATTATATAAAAGTTTAATGAAATTTAAATAATAAGCGGCGGCGGCGGTGCCAAATAATAATAACACAAAAACGCCGTAGTAATAGCTATTAAATTAACTGTGAAAGCGGATTATTAATTAAAATTTTAATTAATTAAGAAGGGGGGTAATTAAAAACAAAATTAGAAAACTTTACATATTTTATTAAAATAGAAATCGGCTGGACCGCCCTCCAGCTGGCTCGAGCCGCCTGCGGCGGACCCTTGCTTTTTTTTCAAGTCCCGCAATTTTTCAATCAACTTGTTTCAGGCAATTAATAAAGAAAATACATAATGCATCAGGCTTATTATAAAAAATAATCTTCTTAACCCTTTAGGCTGATTACACACCAATTGAGCAAAATCGTTTTCTAACAAAACGTTTTTTGTCTAAAGCTGTTTTTTTTTTTGGGTTAACGCACACTGAAGAGGCAAAACACAAGTGGACATGTTTCAACATCATCGAACAAAATGTTTTGCCATTGAGCGTTTTGTTCAATCGGTGTGCGTTGGCATTGAGCAAAACGTTTTGCTCTTGGACAAAACGTTTTGTCCGAAAACGTTTTTCCTCAATTGAGGTAAAAAATAATTGTGTGGTTTTATGAAAGCACGATGCAAGTGAAACTTTTTTTTTCGGATCGTATGCGTTTAACTGAAAATTTTCAGAAAATTATTCAATTATGGGTATTTAAATTGCGTTTTTAATCTTAACTTAATAATCGGAAAATGGGAAATAAATAGACGCATGTTAAAAACTGAGAACAATATTTATTTAGTAATTGAAGATTTGAATCATTTTAAATTTATTTTAAAAATTATATTTTTATCAATTTAAAAATTGAATAATTAAATCTCACAATTATTTTGTTTATAATTCGTCATATATATTAAATTTCAGCTTTCCTATTTATGTCGTCACGGCTTGTGACGCTATATGGCTTATAGCGTCACGTTTTGTAACGCGATATGCTGATACCCTGGTAGGAATACACAATTGGGCCAAGCCTCGGACCAGGCTTGGCCCAATGGTCACAACTCAAGGCTTGGCAAATGACAACTGGCCCAAGGTTCGGCCAATTGTCAGCATTGGCAATTCCTACCAGGGTAGAAGAACGAAAAAATTTGAGGCCATCAAATAAAAGTTTCACTTTAAAAAAAAATATAAATTTTTTTTATCATAAATATATTTAAAAGCATTCACAATGAACATATCATATTGTAGTTTTTTTTTTTTTTTTTTTTTTTTTTTAATAATATTAGAAAATAATCAAATTAAACAAAAAAAAAAAAAAAAACTTATCTCGTTTATTAAAATCCCATTTAATATTTCGCTTTATGAATGCATCAAGTTGATATTATCATTAAAAAAAAAAAAATTATTAAATTTGTCAAGAGGGAATATCATTTTATTATTAATAAAATTTAAAAAAATAAAGCAAAAAGTTTATGAAATGGGCAGCGGAAGACAGGTTAATTAATTTTTAATTTTTTTTTTTTTTTTTTTTGGCATCCCATGGTCCAGAGAGCAGCATCTCTGCCTTTTAACTCAACCCGGGCATGAAAAGAGCTAGAGAGAATTATTGTTTTGTTTTGTCTCATTGTTGTTGTTGTTGTTGTTGTTGAAATATTCGTTTAATAAACCATCAATTTTGTCAAACTATTGGTTTGAACTTATGACCTCTGAAATATATCAAAGAGAATTAAAAAAAGTATATATATAGATAACCTGAGTCTATTATTATTTAATAATTCCTTATTATAATTTATTCGTGACGTATCATAGTTTATAATTTAATTACCAAAAATAATAACGAATGACTTTTGACTTAGTAGTTTTTCAAGGAAATATAGATCTGGCATTGCATTTATCAGCTGTTTATTTTAAATCTTAAAAGCCTTCAATTTTATTTTATTTAATATATTACAATGGTTAATGCAAATCAGTTTAAACACAATGGACCGATTTGCGAGAAAAAATATCGTAAAATGGAAAAAAAAATGTAACTGACAGCGAGAAAAGAGTATTAATTTATGCGATGTTGCCGGACTGGTCTGAGTCACGTGACTTAATTATTTTTTTAAATATGACCGACTGTCATTTTGGAGAATTTTTTTGACTTTCTTTTTTGACTTTTGAATATCCATAAAAGCCTTCGGCAGAACCTTTTGATTTTATGTTTAACGTATTCCTCGGAAGTGAATTGATAAAATGTAAGTTTTTTGTTTTTGTATCTATTGCAGAGGTGGCTATATAATTCGATATGTGTGCGTTTCGTCGACATTCCCCATAGACTACATGTTAAATTTCAATTTTTTAGTAATTAATTACACGATAACCCTGCGTCAGATCTGCTTCAAAATTTTATTTTATACGTGTGTGATAGTGATTAATAACATATTAAATAAATTTTATTTTTTATATTTTTTTGTTTTAAACCAAATATTTATTTATTTTTATTTTTTAAATTTTTTTTTTTTTTTTTTTTTTTTTAAAAGGGGGGGGGGGGGGGGGGTCATATGATTATTTAATTTTTTGGGGGGGGGGTTATAAAAAAAATTGGAAAAAACCAATGTAATTAATTAAAAAATAATATTAAAAATATTTTTTTTTTTTTTTTTTTTGTTCCAACGGCTTGGGGGATTTTTAGGGGGGGGGTGTGCTTGTTTCCCCGGGGGGGAGGAAGGAAAAGAAAGGGGTTGTGATTGTTGCTGATTCCTTTTTTCCCATTTTTAAAAAACTCGGGGGGGGGAGAGGGGGGGAATGCACATACTTTTTTCTCTCTTGTGTATTTGGGGGGGGGGAGTTTCTTTTTTGGACCGGCCCCCCCCCAAAACCCCACTAGTTACGCACGGGGGGGGGGGAAAAATTTAGAAAAGAGGAAAAAAAAAATATTGGAGTTAATATTAGATAAAAATTATATTATAGAAAAGGGGGGGAGGTTCCAATTAATTTTAATAGATTGGGGATTTTTTTTTTTGTTGGGGGGGGGGAAGAGGCCCCCCGACATTCCCCCCCACAATAATTTTATTTTTTATTAATAAAAATACAAAAAAATTATTAAAAAAAAAAAATTTTCCAAACAAAAAAAAAAAACCACAAAAATCCGCGAAGTATTTTCGAAAATAATGCACAAAAAAAGAAAAATTCAAATTAAATCTCACAATTATTATTCAATAATTAATGAAATGTCTATTAAATTTTAATTTTATTATTTTTATCATTTGATTAATAAGCAATTAAGATATAATTATTGACTGAAAAATATATACAGTATTTACCGGGTATTTATTTGAATTTTGAAACATAACAAAGTAGGACACATTTCATTGTATAAGATTGAATCAATCAATCAATCTCTTAGCTTTTGGGCAAATTGCATTTAAAATTCTCAAGATTCTCTCTCTGTTTCACTCTATTTAACAATGCTGATGTTATTTTTGAAATGGAACCGTCACATATAAAAGGCACTTGTTTCGTATTCCATTTATGTATAGGAATAAAAAAAGAATCAGAAAAAGTCTATAATCAACCTGCATATAGGCCTAAATGGTAAAACTACAAAAATTAATAATACATTGTAATGGAAACAATTAATTAATAAGACTAGCTGCAGAGCAAGACTGCTTCAATTACTTAGATTTTTTAAAAACTCCATTAAAAGTTACTTCTCATAAATTAAATCAAATTTTCTACATTTTGAAAAAATCCGTTAAGTAGTTTTTCAGTATATGTAAAAAAAATATTAAAAGTAAATTAATTTTTTATATAGGCCTATGAATTAAAAAAAAATTATTTAATATTTATATCATTAATTATAAAATAATATTTGCGAGATTTTATTATTATTTTAATTTTTCTAATTCTCGTATTATCTCCGAAACTACTTAACCGATTTTCATGGGGCTTTTTTCAAAGTATAGAGAATTTTTTGCCGATGATTGTAATATAACATTTCTTTTTGGGATGATTAGAAATAAATAAAAATTTATAGCTGCCTTCGAGTTCCGACCCCCTGGAAATAATTTAAAGACTGGCGAAATTCAAATTTCGATTTCGGTTCATTATTTTCTGAGATTAATAAGATTATAAACTAACAAACCATGAGAATCTTTTTTTTTTAATTAATTGTTTATATCAATAATTCTAAAAGCATTTATAGAAAATACTAGAAGCACGACCCGCCAAAGGATATAGAGTGTGATTTCACAATTTTATTTAAGAAAAGAAATTTGTGGTGTATGAATAAAAAAAGAAGATGGTTCGTTGGCCAGGCCCTTTCTTGTTCGCCTCTCTACAGGGAATTCTTGGAAATTAACGGCGTTGTTAGTGGTTAGTGGTTAGTGACCGCAGGTGTAAAGAGAGAACAACACGTAGCTCACTCACTCACTCGCCAGTATTAACTTTTAAGAATATATTTTGGAAAATTAATTCACTCTAGATAAAAATTTTAATATCAATAAAAACACCAAAGAATATAACAATTAAAAGAAAATGATAAAATTTTAGCATTTCTTGCAAAAAATCGAAAATAATACCAATTTTAGTCGTTTGATCAAATTTTACTCTATGAGAAGAGTTATAGGGCTTTAAATTCTGGTTTAAATACGTGTCTCTTTCTTTGAAATTTGTTAAATTATGTAATTAAATTAAGGGTTTAATGTTACCATATTTTTGATAATTTTTAAAGTTAAACTTTTATTTGATGCCCTCAAATTTTTAGGCTCGTCTCTATCAGCATGTCGCGTTACAAGCCGTGACGTCAAAAGCCGTGACGCTACAGGCCATGACGTCACAAGCCGTGACGACAAAAATAGGAAAGTTTAAATTTAATATATATGACGAATTATAAAAAAATAATTGTGAGATTTAATTATTCAATTTTTAAATTGATAAAAATATAATTTTTAAAATAAATTTAAAATGATTCAAATCTTCAATTACTAAATAAATATTGTTCTCAGTTTTTAACATGCGTCAATTGATTTCCCATTTTCCAATTAATAAGTTAAGATTAAAAACGCGATTTTAATACCCTTAATTGAACAATCCGAAAAAAAAGTTTCACTTGCCTCGTGGTTTCATAAAACCACACAATGATTGTTATTTATTTTTTAAACTTTAATAACTTTCATACCATCGTTATTATAAGAAAATCTCATCAAAGAGAAATTGAAGAATATTTAATTCTCTTTTAATCAGTATATAATTCAATAAATTCGGTTCACTCTAACCATAATTATTAGCGATTTTCTAGAAATCCACCAAAAAACGAATTTTTTGAAAATTTCCGCTCTATCTAAACATTGGTGTGACCGCTTTATATCCTTAAATTTTAAAATATCTCCCCCTGCCAAAAAAGAAAGATTTACAAAATTTTTATTACGTTAAAAATGAGAATTGAGATAAATAAAGTTCATGTAAAAAAAAAAAAAAAAAAAAACTAAAATTATGCGCGTCTGATTTAAATAGTACCTATTAGAAAAATTTAAGGCCGTTAGATTCTGAGTTTACTGGGTTTTTTAAATTAAAATTTGTTTGATAGATGAAATAATGGATCAAATATCGCTTATTTTTATAACATTTTGTTTATAACTTGAATTGTAGTGAATTTAAAACCAATAAGTGAAAATTATAGAGAATTGCGTAATTCTGAATTTCTGGATATATAATTTCTTAAATTCGACCTTGTTTGTCGGCCCATAAATTTAATTTCGCCCTGATACTTGATAAATATTATAATAACATTGCTAAAAAAATAAATAAATAATGAAAGATTATTTAGCAACGAGAGATAATTATAATTAAAACGGAAATCAGCTTAAGAATTTAACTATTTATTTTATAAAACCATTTATTTATTTAATATATTATTATTATTATTATAAATAATCTTCTCTAAATTTATTTTTGTCATTAATATTTAATTTTTTTAATAAGGCTAACAGCTGCACGGTCGAGGGTGGTGGGTGGGTGGCTTAACTCCTTTTCCCAAATTGTTTACTCTCACATTTAATTTTAATTAATTAAAAAGACACCTTAAATGAATTTTCTCTATAGAATAGAAAAAGCCCCATGAAAATCCGTCAATTAGTTTCGGAGTAAATTAAAAATTAAATCTCACAATTTATTTTCTATAATTAATCAAAAACATTGCTGATTAAAATTATTTTTTTAATTTTATTTTCTTCAATTATAATAAATTTAAATAAATTAATTAATCTCATTAATATATTGTAATAATAGATTTAATTTTTAATTTAATAAATAGAGCTCTGCAACTCATTGACGGATTTTAATGGGATTTTTACTTTTCTTGCCTGTGTAGAGAAAATATTACATTCATGTCAAAAATTCGACGTTAAAATGTTAGTCAAAGTAAGTTTTTGCGGACCCTATATTTTTCATATAAAAGTAAAAAAAAAAAATTAATAGTAGCTATTTAAATAATAAATTGTAATTCTTTTTTAATAATTAATCGATTGCACGCTGACTTTAAAAGAATTAATTTATAAGACTAGCTGCACAGCAAGTCTTCGTCAATTTCTTTGATTTTTTTTTAAACACCATTAATAGTGCCTTCTGAAAAATCAAATCAAATTTCCTACATTTTGAAAAAAAAAAAAAAAAAAAAACATCAAGTAGTTTTTGAGTATAAGTATAAAAAAATAAAATAAATTAAAATTAAATAATAATAATTAAACCTTATAAATATTCATATAGTGAGGAATTATTTATTTAATATTTAAAAAAAAAATTTATTTAATATTTATATCATTAATTATAAAATAATATTCGCGAGAATTATTATTTAAATTTTTCTAATTCTCGTATTATCTCCGAAACTACTTAACCGATTTTCATGGGGCTTTTTTTAAAATAGAGGGGATTTTTTTTCTGATTTCTTTTATAAAAGCTGATTAGAAATAAATAAAAAATTAAATTAAATTATGAAAATACGAGAGGCCTGGTAACAGAGAACATCGCTGTTAAGAAAAGTACCGTAAAACTTAGGATTGGTGGCCAATATAAACAAACGTGTGGAATGTTTCCCGATAACCATCAATATTAATAATAATTATATTGAAAAATATAATCCTAAATGAAATGCATTAAATTAATTACTTTAAAAAGATAGAAGTAGCTTCCAAAGGCAAGCCATACAGCTAGTGTCGTTAATAAAATACAATACAAAGATATATATAAAAAGCAATTATTTAAACATTCTCTCTTGCATATTTATTTAATATGTACATACTACGTATAAGAATAACAAGGAATTAAAATCACAGTTGATTATCTTAACTACCATTAAAATAAAAAAAAGAACATTCACTTTGGAATGTTTTTTTTTTAACCTCGAATCTTGATAAGAGTTTATTTTAAAAATGTTTTCTTTTTGTGTGTGTGTGTCCATTTATTATTTCTTTCCCTCTCTTTTTTTTCTTTTCTTTTCTTAATTATTATTACTGGGATTTTTTTTTTTTTTTTTTTTTAACTGGATGATGAAAAAGTGAATCGTTTAAAAAATGAAGAGGTTGGACTTGTAAAAAAAAAAAAAAACCTATTTAGTTCCTAAACTGTTGATTTTTATGAAAAAATATACATAACAAAAATTATTAGAAATTTTATTTAGAAAAACTTTTGTATAAATGTCTTTTTAAAATTTTGATAAATAGCGGAAATAGAGACCAAAAATAAAAAAATCTACAAGGGTAAAGTATTCATCACGTGTTCTATTTATTAAAAACAAAATGTACATATTATTATGGCTTTATTTACTCAATTAATTTCTGAAATTAAAAAAAAATCTATTAACCGATTTTAAGGTTGTTCGGACATTAAAGCACTTTAATAGATTAAAAGCTAA
>JAKCPI010002239.1:0-13749 GCA_023213315.1 Euborellia annulipes | reverse complement strand
AATTTAATTAATAACAATTTTTACTTTTTTTTTTTAATCATTTCATTTTAACAATAAAATCAGTGGCATCGGGTTTTTATATTCAGTGGAATCAATCCCAGACCGGTGAAGAGCTGGGATAATTTAGAAAATTCACCCTCAAAAAATGCAGTTTTTGGATTAATAACGTTTGATGTTTTATTTTGTAAGTGTGTTTTTCTTTCCTTTCTCAGGATAATTAAGTTGTCAAATAAATACAGATTATCTCTAAACTGTATCCTAACTTCGCGGGCAGCATATAAAATTATATATCCCCATATTAGATTTAGATCCACTAGAGACATTTTTTGAGAAAATAAATATATTTTGTAAAAATGTTATGATTCCAGCGGGACGTGGGTCGGCCACTCTTGCTTTAAATCAATTCAAGCAAAATTTTTAGTAAAATTAAATTTAAAATGTTAATTTTTTAAATTTAAAATCATATAATATTAAAATTACATAAGTTATTAGTTTAAAAATTTTTCATATTTCTCAATCATAACATGACAAGTGTTCGAATACTGAAGAAGGCTAGTACTGTGTCAAAACGTTCCCTGGAATTTTTTTTTTTTTTTTTTTATTAAACTGCTAAATGCATTTTTATTTTATATCCAAAGATAGCTAATTTGTCCTTATCATTTTAATAAAAATGCAATATAGGAGAGAGCCTGAGACGAAAAATATAAAATTTTAAACAAGTATGGATTTTTCAAATTCCTTTCTTACAAGAAATACCCGGAGGCCTGAATACCTAAAAATAGGTATGAATATAAACCTGGCTTAGCTTATTAATTTTATGACAATGAGCTCGTAGTGTTGATAGTCATTCCGTTTCAACTCCACCATATAACTCCTCTCGGCCTTGGGGTGGGGGTTTAGCAGTTAATATATTTGAACGATATCTCAAAGGCCCAATAATATAAACAAAGTTCACCGTGGAACTTCGTTGATTATCCCTAGGTGAAAACCATCACTTAAAACTAAGTTCATCTGAACTTTGTTTATACTATCGGACCTCAATGATATCTTGAAAAAAGATTAAAATTATTAAAAAAGAATTATAACATTTTTTTTTAATACTAATTATAAGGAAAAGTTTAAAAAGATGGAAAGAAAAGAAAAAAATTTCCAATCAGATCTAATAATGTAAATTGAAAAGTTGAACAAAGAAACATTATTCTCACCGTCTATTGTTTCGGTATCAATTAAAAAAAAAAAAAAAAATCACCAAGCTCTCTGAAAGTATTTAAGTATATTAAAATAAAAAATAAATAAATAGAAATAAAATCGTATTGTTTTTGGCTACTTTAGCTGTAACGAAATCGACACTCTGTTGACCCGGAAAAAAAAAAAACATTTATGTTTATTTATTTTGTAAACGTCGTTTGAATGGCAAATGGACTTTTTATAGCCTACGTGTATACTTGTAATCCAATTTGGCCCGTTTGATAAGGTGCGGTATCAACAAGGGGTGCCTAAGGGGCCTTTTATAATAAAACTGCTCTCATCGTTTCACTTTCTTGCCAAACTTGAACCTTTTTTTTTTTACCCCCCAAGGCAGCATCCTTTGTCTCTCATCCCCATAAAAAAGGAAGAATTGTGTTTTCCAATAAAGGCTATAATTGTAATTTTGTACTCAGATTAACAGCCTCACGTCTCGATTAGTAATCAACTGCGTCTTCAAGATAAAAAAAAAATTCTGGAAATGAGGTCAAATTGGATTTAAAGGGAGACAGAAAGAGATAGAGAGATTTTTATCTTTCTATTTATTGTTTTAAAAAATTGCGTGATAGGAATGAATTTATTTCGATCTTTCCATGTAATAAATTTAATAAGAACTCAGCTAAATATTAAATATCCAGGGATAATAAATATATAGTTGTTGATTAATTACGTATTCATTTATTTTTATAATAGTTAGAACAATTTATTTTAAAAAGAGAGTGGTGCAAATAGGGAGGGGGGGATTTGGGCTTTTAACCCCCCCCCCCAGGAGAGAAAAAAATTCAAATTGCTATATATTATATTATGTCTTAGGCCTATATTACAAATAGAAAAAAAAATAGAAGCCTGGCTTTTTATTTGAAAAAAAAAGTTTCTTAAAAATAGTATACTGTATAAAAAATACAAATAAAAAGTTTATTTTATTTTATTTAAGGTGCGCGTCTTGGTGATTTCCAGCAGCCACATTTTTGAAGCTATCGACTTAATAAATAAAACATTTAATATTAATACGTATCATCAATTGCAATAGTATTGAGACTAAAGCCCGGAAGGTAGGCAGCCCAAATGGCACACACACACACACTAAAGTTTTTGTCAGCTTTGAAAAAGATATTTCTCACACAGTGTGCGTGTGCCATTGGGGCTGCCTAACTACCTGGGTCCCAATACTTTTGAAATAGATGATACATTACATAAATCTATCCCCAGGTCGTAGTATAGAGGCAGAAAGAATAGTTGCTTCTTTGGGGGTTCACATTTACTTATTTTTGTTGACAATGGGGAAGGGAGAGAGGGGTACTTACGTTCACACTTTTAAAAAGAAAAGTACATTTTTCCTTAAAAAATATGAGATGTTTAAGTAAGCAAGAAGGGATTGATGATTGGCTTGCTAAATACAGTATCTTATATCAATAAATAAGGTTACCATATTTTTTCAAAGCCAAACAGAGACAGCCATTTTGTAATTAAAATAAAATACCCCCCAAAATCTCATTTTCTTAGATTTTGTTATTATTACACTTATTAATACATTTTATTAATATTTGGCTACTTATTAATATTTTCTATCAACAAATAATTATATATTACTGAATATCACAAAAATTAAATGAACATCATCTAATCATCACAAAAAATCACCTTAATAAACGGAAATTTTATAATGGCAGTAGAGTATTTAGAGAATATTTTTCGACAATAGTCAATAGAGGAAATTTGGACCCTTGACCTCTAAAAAAAAAATCCGGGACATATTTAACAACCGGTCGAGACACTGTGTTTGAAACCGGGAACACTGTTCCGACGAAACCGGTAAAACCCTATCAATAAATAAAACATATCAATTAGAGGTTTTGATTAATTTTAATTTACGTATAATATTGGCGCTCGAAAAAAGTATTTATTTTTTCCTTGGCTGACTCCATTGCGTACATCTATAAATTTTTATTTAAGGTCTTTTGGAGCATTTTAAACTGATTGGTAGCCAATTCGATTTAGTGGATATAATCAGTGATAAATGCGATTATTTAATTTTATTTTAATCGACGAACAGATTTGATTTGATTTGATTGGAGATAAAATAATTTTTTTTAATTCACCCCCTTTTTCATTTATCTCCGTGAATATAAAAAGTAAGTTAGGCTATATCAGATTTTTTTGTAATATTACCGTATCTAGCGTAAATAAAAATAAAAAAATAAAGTAACAGATTTAGAATGGCCATTTGGCTAAATGTGAAATTTTAAAATGCTCTCTAAGCTCACAAACATAACAATAAAAATTAAAGAATATATGTGCTACTGTTTCTATAAAAAAAATTTTTTTAATAAATCTCTGTAATCCTCCTCCATGAATTTCGATTGCGAAAACAAATTATTTTATAAAAATAAATAATGAAGAATTAATTTAAAAAAAAAAAGGATTAAAAATTCATGCTGTTAATGGTTGAAGTACATTTAAGACTAGGGATTAAATTTTAATTCGGGGCTTTTATTGTCTTTATTATTCTTAAATAATTTCTCTCTTGAATTTATTTTAGATAACAATGATCAAATTATTTCTGAGATATCCTTATTATAAACAGCCGGTTTTTTTAATAATATATTGTGATGAAAAGGAATTAAATCGCCTTTAGAATTTGGTAAATTTTACAAATTAATTATACTAGTACATTAAAGTCCCCACTCCGATCTCTATGAGACTTCAGTTAGACGAGTGATTTAGTGGAAGGTATAAATATGAATTATTTAATAAATATCATTATATTATTAATATAATTATAATCAATCAATATATATATGAATTTGAACTGGTAACCGTTGCCTCTGGTTTAACATTATGATTTGATCAGGTAAATTATATTAAAAACACATATATTATGAATAATATTGTGTTTAAATATATTATTTACAAATAACTAAATAATAAATTTATAATTAACAATATTTGCACAGGATAGATGAAAAGGAGAAGAAAATGCGCAGACAAAATATTTATTAGTTACTTCTTTTAAATAATTTTCTTAAACATTTTTTAAGTAGAATGCTTAAAAAAATGGCCTTTACAAACTTACACTGACATAATCCGGGGGAGTGAATTTATATTTTTTATGAAATCCGTCTTCTTCATATATTGTCTGAAAAAAAATGAAAAAATATTTACAACGTCATCTTGCCCTTTAATTAGGACTTGAATGAAAATTTTCATGGAATATACTCAACTGTTTTCCTCTTAAGGATACGTGTAAGAGATGGTCTTGTATTTTTATATTCCATTCTTAAAATTTTAAATTCAAAATTACTTACAGCTTTCCGCCTCCATTGAATCATTTTATTCAAGAATGGAGAATGAAATTAAAAATTGAATTCAAATTTAAAAAAATTTTATACGGTCAACTAGAGAATGATATGATTTCATATTATTAAATAAATGAATATTCTTTAGGGAGCGTAAAAAATTATGATGCTAAATAGTTTCTATGAAAGCGCCCGTGATTGTTGTAGAAAAATATCTAAATAAAATTTCTCTTTAACAATGAAAGCGCCTTTCATAACAACCTCTAAATAGGGCAGGTGGGGGAAAAGCACGCAATTTTCTGTTTTTTCCCAATTTGAGAAAAACTGGAAGTAAATATTCACAGTATATACAGTGAAAAATAAAGTTCAGAATCTTATCTTTAATTTTAGAGTTATTCCAGGCTTGCAGGGCCATTTATAAAAAATCTGGTGTGACTGTCACACCAGATTTTTCGTGTCGACATATGTTTTTTTTTCCGCCAATATATTAGAATTCAAGATGTTATAAAATTTTTAAACATGGGGAAAATAATTATATATGTATTTTGTTACCATGGCAACCATTTCTCCTATCTTTCCTATGAAGTACAAGAGTAAAGTGTGCTTCAAACAATTTTGAGGGCAAAACGAGAATATACATTTGAAAGAGCATTTATGCTGCTAAATATGCCGAAATTGGTCAATTGGGTTGCCTATCTTCCAGAAAATAAAACCCAGCTAATATAATTTATAAGTAGTGATATAAGTTTTAATATTTCCACCTTATTTTTTGTTGAATTATTATTAATTTCATTTCACTTTTATTTCACTTTTATTTTATTTATTTTTTTTTACCCAAGGAAAAAAATGGCGTAATTTTTTCCAAAGGTTCATATAATTTAATAATGTTAAAAAATGGAGTGTATATCAGTGATGAGAGGGACAGGACAACATCTGCGAATCTGTCCTTGTCTACCATCGTCCTCATTCTAAGAGACATTAAATTTGGCATCAAGTTAAACAATAATAAACTTTTAACTTTTTGACGAAATGACTCACAGGACACGACACACACATCTACACGACATTGGAGTGTATTTCGTCTCTGCTCTTGCAAGCTGTGTGCCTCTCTCTCCCCCCTCCCCTCTACCCCCTCCACCCCAGAATCCCATACCAAAACGAACACAATAACCAAAATGGCAAACTTTTGCACGCCAGATAACGACACCCGGTGCACCATAACGTCTAGCCACTGTTATTTGTTGGCAGGTGATTTGTCTCCTACGGTTATGGTCACCAAATCGGCTTCTAAAAACTTTTTTTTTTCTCCAACACATTTTTCATTATGAAAATATTTCTTATAGTATAATCATAAAATAAGTTTTTTATTGTTTATCAGTGAACTCTAAGTAAACTAGAACGCAGCTGTGTCGACAGAGATCAAAGGTCATTTCTGTCCTTTTTTTTTAATTCCAATATACGCATTCGGATATATACTTTCTCTTACCTATAAGTAATATATGAAAAAAACAAATAGGAAAGAATTTACAGTGGTAAATTAAAAGGGGCTCTCTCACTGTGGATTTTCTTGATATTAAACATTTTAATAGTAAATAAACATTTTATTTGGTGACTGTTCGTTATGAGACATATTTCTTTCGATTTGAAATGAAAAATAGATGAGAATCGATGTGTCACATGACCTTATAATCGTAAAGAAAAAAAGTCACACACACATACACACAATCTCGGCAACTTAGGCTATATAAGACTTTAAACGATAACCGTTATTATGAAAATATATATATTGGGGTCCAGGCATTCTTATTTAAGCCATATGGTATCCAAATGGCTTAAATAAAATCATCGGGCTGCCTGGGATCCGAACCCTCGACCCTTGGTATACAAGGCAGGCGCGCTACCAGCTAGGCCAAGCCCGAGGGCCTTAAAAGAGGTTATTTCTCCATATTTAAGAAAAAAATAGCCACATTCGTTTTCATTCTGATGAATGTAAACAAAAAAAAAAAAATTGCGGTAGGGAACATTTTTTTAAAATGCCGAAAAAGATCTAATTTCAATTTTGAAGGAGGTTCAAAATTTGAAGGTGGTCCAAACATTCGTTGATAATATTTTCCAATGCTTGATTGTAAATTTTATCTCTTTGGTTCTAATTTACAAAACTATAGTGAAAGTCCCCTTTCACTAGTTTCTAGTTAAAAAGACCCAAGGGTCCACCTCTCAGTTGGATTTGACACTTTTGAATTTGGCGCTCTTGTTGGGTTTGACCCTCAAGTCAAATAGATTATATAAATAAATAAAATTTTTAAACAGTTATAGAGTTTTCACAGAAAAAAAATGAATTTAGATTTATTAGTCGTGTGAATTTAAATACTAATAATAATAATAATGAGTTTATTGATAGACAATATTTTACAAGACATAACATTAATTAATTAATTACATTAAAAATCCACAATCAGTCCCTTCTATTGTTTATAATATGTTTCTTAAGTGCATTTCTAAATTGATTTACATTATTTACAATTTTTTTTTCTCTCCTATAATTTAATAAATAAGAGAGAAGAACACACGAGATTGAGACCCCAACCGGGGGGGCCCACACCCCCCCCCCCAAACGCCCCCCAGAGAAGGAGGAAACCCCACCCTAACTTTCAGTTGGCAACTTGTTATTACTGTTACTGTTTTTTAATTTTTTTTTTCGGCACTGAGGCCATTTAGACTCCGTCCCTATTTATTTCATTTGGTTGGTAAGCAATTCAATTTAAACAAATTTTTTTTGCCTGGGATGGGATGCGAACCCTCTCGTGGCACGAGAAGCTAATGCTCTACCTCTGGGCCAGCCATAGGACAAGGGCAAAATACTGTATAATTATTGAAAAAATTCCGTTGTAGTATTTTTATTTTAAAATGAAACTTTCTTAATGCTTATTTCTTATATTTTAATTAAAAAAGTACTCTCTAGCAACGTTCTAGTATGGTAAAGAAGTAAAGCCGAAGGCGAAATATTTAAATTGGATTTAAATCAATACCATGTTCACAGTAGCAAATAAAAAATTCCATTTACCTTAAAAAAAGAAAATAATGGAAAAATACCCCTGATGATAGACCACCTGTTCAACCTTCTTTCATTTACCCATAAATAAGCTTTGAGTACATAGTATAAATTTTTTTACTATATATATATTCATAATGAATTTTAAAATTTTATTACGGTTCAAGGCTTTCCTATTAAATATTCATATCTAATAGCAATGAAAAATGATTAATATTTAGGACTTTTAATGAAAGAGTTTAAAATATAATTTAAATTTTTCATTGAATTTTTTTTTTTTGAATTATAAATTTTTTATTTTATTAAAATTGTAATAAATCGAAAATTTTTTGTGACGAATAGAGAGAATTATAGATTAAATAAGGAAAATCTGAAATGAACAAAAATTATATGATCGTGTTGAAGTTGTTTTGGAAAAATCAAAACACACCATATTAAGAAAAAATTAGCAAGTAAATAAAGATCAGAAGTAAGACCCATCTAAGGGGAGCAGGGGGGTGACTGCCCCGGGGCTACTCACAAGGGGCAAATGGTCCGCAAAACAAAAAATAATTTTAATGTCTGGGAAAAATTTTCCTCGTGACTGGAAAATTTGGTTCCACAAAAAAAATATAAAATTTTTCCGCAGAAGGGGAAAAAATTCCGCAAAATTTACTCCCAAAAAAAGGTAAAATGATTCAGCAGGCATGAATTATTTTTTATTTCGCCCCCCCCTCCCCCGAAAATAATTTCTACAAAGCCACTGACTAATGTTATATGGTTTTCGAAAGGGCAGTTTGTGCCCCGGCGCGTTAAGCTCACATAAGACGTGACTGAAACGTCAACAACAATAAATAGAAAGGAAAAAAAATTTTTTTGATTTATTTCTCTATTAGCTCATCAATTCTCTTTTTTTTCTATAACTTACTTCAATACTACTAGCTTTGGAAAATTCAATAAGATTTATATTTTGCAGCGTTTCTATGATATTAAGTTCGTGCGCTAAAAACGAAAAAAGGGGTAAGCGAGTGGTTTGAGAGTTTAAACTTCCTTTAGTTCCTTTTTTTTTTATTAATATAAACTTTAATATAAAAGCAAACAATGGAATAATATATTATTCAAATATTAAATAGAACGTGCACAGTTTCTTTCTTTAATTTTTGATATAAATATGTGCCGTGTATTAAATTTTACAAGAAAAATATTTATTTTTGACTTTATCTATAGTCAAATTCATCTCTCCTCTGATTAAAGAGTATTGTTATATTTTTGGATTAACGGGTTGTACATATTTAAAACAAATAAACTAGAATTAACATGGAAACAAAATGGAAGCTGGGCTTATCAATTCGAGGTAGAAGGATTGGTGTTCAAACCCGGCTTGCCGCGAAAATTCAATTAAGTCGAGCGTCTCTACTGGAGCAATAGGGATATATTCCCCTCCAGGCACCAAAGGCCTGGGGCAATCCAAGATTCATCTTCTCCTGGGGCCTTGTTCTCGCCTAAAGGGAGCACAATAGATTATCTATAATTAGAGAAGCCCCACATCATCAATCCAAAAATATACAATAATTTAATATGTAATGTTAATAACCCAGACTGATTGGAATATTGCAGAAATATTGCGAATCTTGCATAAATTGCCAACATTGCAGGAATATTGCATCAATATTGCAAATCTTGCAAAATATTGGCAACATTGCTGCAATATTCCAAGCTAGGAATATCGCAGCAACATTGTTGCAATATTGCTGTTTGAGCTGCAATATTGCATCAATGTTGCTGCAATATTGTCAATATTGAGCAAGATTGGCAATATTGCTGCAACATTACTGTAATATTCCAAGCTGTCTGGGAACTTTAGTTCAAACGGAAAAAAAGAGTAGCCATTGTTTTATTATCTGAAATTAATTGAGGAAGTATTGAGTCATATCAAGGACAATTCTAGAGGTTCTCGGGTCATGGCTTAGTGATAGAGTTTCTGCCTCTTGTGCTAGGAGTCAATAGTTCACATCATGCGACAAAAATTTATTTCATTTACATTGGTAACCAATCAAATGAAATAAATAGAGACGGGGTCTAAATGGTCTCCGATGCCGAAAAAGACCAATATTAGCAATACTAGCGATTCCAGAAGACCCTGGGCCCTTGACTCCGCTACTGCCTCTCCTCCTCGTCTACATTAAAAATTTTGGGCTTCCCTTAATCCAGAGACAGCCAGTAAAGGACAAATCCATTTCATCGTTAACTTATTTGATATCACCTCGTCTAAATCAGTTTTAGCCTCGCAAGGGCCTCCACGAATAATTTATTTTGTCCATGGCAAAATTTAACTAAATTAATAGTATTTCTCTTTTTTCAATTAATAATTATAATTTTATTACTATCTTTTGAGTACTTCCTTATATACACTTAAAGTGTAAGACTAAGGTATAATTCCTTATTTCATTTCATCATCGTAGCCACAATCTCGTGCATAATAATTAAACGAAGGGGTGTATACTATATACCGTATAGTAGAGCCCGAGGAGAGTTTAGAAAAATATACGAGAATTTGTTTTATAAATAATTTCACTATTTTCCATTTATCTTAGTAATTATTTATTATTAAGCATTTGTTTTAATTTTTCAAAAACATTTTACTGAAATAACATTCAATTTTTAACACTTTGAGATAAAAAAAAAAAAAAAAAACAATTCAAGAATGTTGGACGTTTTGATAAAGTGTTATTTTAGCTGGGGCTCAGTTCCAAAAGAACTAAACTAGCTTATCTAAACAAATTATACTTAAAAGTAGCAGTAGCAATATGTGAAAGTGGTTTGTGTGAAAATGCCCCATTTTGTCACAATGTGTGCGCGTGTGTTGCGATTCATCTTTGTTTTGCCCTTGGGAAGTGAAATGAGAAAACCCCCATTTCGCCTCTACCCCCCTGGAGCCCCCACAATTCTATCTCTCTTTGTTGGATAAAATACAGGAGCCTCAGGGTGTATACAAAACTTCTCGGGGCAGGCACACCTTTCCTGGAGTTTTTATTAAATATACATTTTGTTCCAGGTCAATGAGCCATAACGCTCTGTTATAAAAACAAAGATTCTTTATCTAAAAATTAATATAAAAGCTCAGTGAATTTTTATTTATTAATTTTAGAGAAAAATATACTACATATACTAATAGGAGAATCAAATATTTATAAACAGACAACAGTAAATTATTAAATAATCTAATGTGAATATGAAATTACAATGGACTACTGATAGTAAAATATGTAAAAAAAGGATAAATAATTTTTTGTAATTTAATAATAATTTAAAGATAGATAGTTTAATATATTTCAGAATTTATATATTTGAATAAGATATTAGTAATCAATATATCTCGATTTATTCTTCTCGTTGAAGTAGTCGTTTTAAGGGAGTATAGGAGGGGCGTCTAAAGTAATTAAAAAAAAAAAAAAAAAAAAACTAGACTATTATAAGGAATTTTTCAAATTTTTAGATAGATAGATATTATAAATAATAACGGTTATCATCAAAGTCTTAAATGGCCTAAGTTGCCGAAAAGACTGTGTGAATGTGTGTGTGAGTGTGAGCGTGAATGAGAAAAATGTGTGAGTGATTTTTTTATATAAAAAAAAGATATTTATATGCTTTTATAAAAGATACATAATATATAATAACATTTATAAAGTATTCATTGTTAAAAGATCAATGAAAATCAACCAAATGCATTAAATTATTAGCTACCATGCTGACATCTCTTGGCAAATTTTCGTAATAGGTGTTTTTTTTTTGCTTATTTTTTAAGACACACAACGCCCTCTTGTCTGGAAAAACATTCGTAACATCTACACTACTAAACCACCGTAAAAAAGGCAATCAGAGAATTTGTTGTCAAAAAGGACAAAATATAGTCAATAAGATTAGATGATACGACCTGAGTGAAAATCTAAAAAGGATTAGATAAACAGGAGACCTATTTCAACTTTAATAGATTTTAAAGATTGACATACGCAACATCAAAGGGAATTTATAAAGAATTTTTTATTTCTCAATTCCGTCAGATCCCTCTCTTCACCTCTTTTTTTTTTAACTCATTTTTAGACAATGTTCCTATTTTATCGAAAAAATGTTAACATTAAAATTCTTCTTTTCTCCTCAACCGTCGTCTCTAGAGGAAGTTAAGAACTTGAAGAAATTAGGCATGTGATGCTTAACCGAATTTCTCTGGGGCTCCTCGAAGGATTTTTTAAGCCCTGAGGACGTGAGGGGGATTCTTTTAAATTGTTTTCCCCAAGGGCCTTACAGCCGCCTTTAAAGAGCGAAAAAAAGCTCGAGAAAATTAAAAAAAACACACCTTGTTCAAGTACAGTATTACAATTAAATCCTGTAAGTACAGATGTGCAATTTTTAGCCCACATACATTAGAAAAAAAAATTTTTCTCATTTAAATTTGTCCCATTAAAAAAAAAAAGATCAATTAAAATGTATGGTAGGATTAAATTGTAATAAGAGATAAAATTAATTTTGTTTTAATAAATAAATAAATAAATTAGCAAGGTGTAAAAAAACAATTCCTGATAAATAAGCTTAAATATTTAATTAATAATTAATTAAATGAGATTACCCAAACGCTCTCTGTAAATATTTAATAAAAAAAAAAAAAATTATTATTGGATTAAATCATTTACGAATTTGTTTTTTTTTTCATTAATACAATGAATAAATAAATATTTATATTTGATTAAACAAAATATATATAAGTCAGAGATGAGGGAGGCCAGTGTTTATTTTTATTCCAAGTTTTCGGAATCAATTCCTGGGATCAGAGAAGACGAGGGCCTATTTACTTTTTTTTTTTATCTTGTTTGAGAAAGACGAAGATATCAAAAAATGTTTTTTGAAGTCAATTCTCTTTTTTTATCAAGCATACGTTTCTAATAAAAGCAAAATATTAGAGGATTCATTTTTTTTTAAGCCATAATTTAATAAAGTAATAACAACAATAAACACCATTTTAATGAATTGTTACAAGTATTTGATTGCTCTTTCTCTGGAATTAAAATTTAATTAAATCTTTTAAATAGCATAGAAGGTATTATTAGTATAATATTCTTTTTCCCAGAAGATATAATAAAATTTTATGTGGTGGTGAGTGGAAACCAGCCACTGGTTTGAATGTGATTGACAAATAGAAATTAGTTTTGTTTGCGCCGCTTTTAAATAGCCTACTCCAAGTATATGTAGATATATGGACATAGGTCGTATATGTGTAATTCTAAAAAAGGGTTAAATTTGGGGTCGAATTTGAAATGCACAATGATTTCATTTGTTTGTATTGATTTTGATAGACAATAAGTTAATTTTATTGTATCCATAACACTCAGATTTTTTTTTTGTATTAAATTAAATATATACTCGGCTAAGCTCATCAGCTTCTTAGCTTTACGATTGAAATACTTCCAGAGAACTGTCGTTTTTGATCAAACAAAAAAAATCTGCTAATTGATATGGAATACTTTTTTTTTCTTTTATATATTAAATATATGGCCCTCGGGGCTTGGTGTGGAAGTTAGCGTGCTAACTTCGTATACCAAACGCCGCGGGTTCGGACTTCAGGCAGTCCGATGATTTTATTTAAGCCAATTGGATACCAAATAGCTTAAATAAGAATGCCTGGACCCCATATATGTATATTAAATTAATAACGGTTATCGTAAATGTCTTATATGGCCTGAGGTGCCGAAAGGACAGTGTGAATGTGTGTGTGAGTGTGACTGTGAATGAAAAAAGTGTGAATGTTTTTTTTTTTAATATTAAATATAACAATGAAAAGACATCAAATCCAGTATATTGTTGAAATAATTATTATTAATTTCCGAAATATTACATACCAGGAGACTGACAGTGTTTACATGCTGATTTTCGACACACAAATAACAATACAAGTATTAATATATAATATAATATTATAAAGATGGATAACGTCCGGTATTTGGACACCAATGCCATCTTTACACCCTAAACTTATAGTATATAAAACATATAATTATTTTAACAACAGTGTATAATATCAGATATTTTCAAATTTAACAGAAGACTGACGCTCGAGTTGAGGTACGCCACTTGGAATTTATTACGCGAAGTTAAGCCACTTTTGTAGAATGGCCCAATTACATT
>JAKCPI010002237.1:0-15810 GCA_023213315.1 Euborellia annulipes | reverse complement strand
GGGTCGGAGGTTCAGATCCCAGGTAATCCGATGATTTTATTTAAGCCATTTGGATACCTGGAATGCCTGGATCCCCAATACAATATATTAAAACATACGAGTATCGTAAAAAGTCTTATATGGCCTAAGTTGCCGAAAAGACTGTGTGTATGTGTGTGTGAATGAGAAAAAAGTGTGAGTGTTTAAAAAAGCTGCCCTTTCAAACGCCTCTTTTTTCTCGAATTTGTTGAATTTCGAACTCTCGCCACTCAGCATTCTAGTTCTCGGAAAATTATTTTTCATATTTTGTATTTTTTTTTTAGTTTTTCGTATTTTTCAGGAATTTTTTGAATTTTTTATTAAAAGAAGAAAAAACTTAAAAAAAAAATTCGTTCCCTCATTATTAAAAAAAAATAAAGAAAGTTTAACTCTTATCTAATGTGAATGACATTTAATATTTAAAATTTCATATATTCATATTTTTTTTTTGCTTCATTTTAATCTTCTATTTCAATGTAGAAACTCAGAGAGGGAAAATATCATTAGAAATATATAAAATATAATTTTATATACACCGTAGAGGTAAGAAAGAAAAGGAAAGAGAGTGAATGAATGAATGAATGAATGAAATGAGTGAAATTTATTGGATGATTACACGGGATAATAATGCGGATGATGAGAGGATGATAAGAAAAAGATGAACGTCGTGTCGAAGGATCCTCGTAACGCCCTGGTTGCATCATCCGCAGATGAGGTCAGCGGATAATTCTCATTTGCCTATTGTATGTGGGTGAGGGATCGAACATTTTTTATCGAGTGAGAAATTTAAAAAAAAAAAATCCGAAATCTATAAGAGATTTCAGGCTTGGATTGCATAAAACCGAACCCCATCGCCGATCTCAAATAATTTTTTTTTTTTTTTTTTATTTGAGGGAAAATCCTTATATTACGATATAAAAACCCTTGAATAGCCTACAAAATAAAAACAATACCCGGTTGTTTACCCCTGGTGCATCGTGAACGCAGACACGCATCATCCCCAGTACCGGTATCGAGCTCAAATAGCCATCAGCCCGGTTCCCAATGTTTGGGAGCGAGAGGCCCTTCACCTCTCAAAAATCAGTTCCTCTCCCGACCGCTCTCCTCTCATCTCAGCATCTATCAGATCTCACCCTCTAATAAAAAATTCTAAAATTGAATTTATTTTTATTTCTTTCGGTTTTACATCAATGCGCAGTGGCACATACAAATACAATTTTCTTATCGGTTTCGGATCTTCGCTCTGTCCTTTACCCGAATTAACTTGTTTTTATTATTTTTTTTCTCTTAGGAATTTAGACTAAATTTTATTATTGACGAGTCCTGGTTCGATCACATGTTGCATTATGTGTATACACATTATATATAATTCCCAATAACTGGCCAAATAAATTCAGGCCGAAACGTCTTATTCTGGGAGTTTTATTGAACCTAGATAATCCCAATTTGGCTGATATCTCCAATTCTCCATTATATGATTTAATTATTTTAATTAAATTTTTCATAAGACTGCTTTCCAATAGACAAATTCTGAATTTTCTGGAATTTTTGCTCATCCCCTTTTGAGTATTTGCGGACCCACTTTTGAGTATTTACCCTTGACCCTCTATAACGCCCTTTATAAGACTGCAAAATTTAGTTTCAAAATTCCAACGAGAATTTGGTCAAACAGAGCGTAAATGACGGGCGGACAGACGGACACTCCGTTATTATATATATATTGATTATGATGGGTCCATTAACACCTCAGATAGTTAATTATATGTGAAAAATCTAATTTTTTAACTCGAAGGTTAAGTATGTTCTTGTTTATTATTTGCTATCGGTTGGATAAGTTTGCTAGTTGACTAGAAGTGAAGCAACCGGCTCTAAGAATACTGAGTTGGGGTCTTCGCTAACAACGAAGTAGCAAAACATTCAAAGTTTCTTAATAACAAAGAACTAATTAGTGAAGTAATTATTTATTCAAATTAATAGTAATTAAAACATGAAATTGCACAAGTATATAAACTAATAATAATTAATGATTTAATTGACCAATAAATTTAGCCGGTTAATTAAATAGCCACTTTGATGAATGAAAAAAGGGCTATGAAAAAAATCCCGGTCGATTTGCTAGTGACTGAAGACAGTGCCGCCGAGAGCCTTCGGGGCTCCGGGGTTGTTTATTCTCCCTTCAAAAAAAAAAAAATGGTGGTGAAATATTTGCAAAATAAATAGTGTATAAAACCGGTGCTGGACTTCTCTCCGATTCATCAATTCACATCGCAACAAAAAGAGGATTAAAAATAGTTTTAAATATGACCCAATTAAGAGTTAGAGCTTAAGGGGCTTCAGGAGTTTTAGCCCGAAACTACTGAGGCTTTTTAAAATATTTTTTTATGAGTTTTTTAACTAGCTGGGGGGCTTGCCCCCTCTGGACCCCTGCCAGCTGGCTCGGGCCCGCCTCGGCGGACCCTCGCCTTTTTTTTTTTTTTTTTTTTTTTGAAAAAACATTCACACTTTTTTCTCATTCACACTCACACTCACACACACATTCACACTGTCTTTTCGGCAACTGAGGCCATATAAGACTTTTTACGATATCCGTTATTAATAAATATACATATATGGGGTCCAGGCATTCTTATTTAAGCCATTTGGTATCCAATTGGCTTAAATAAAATCATCGGACTGGCTGGGGTCCGAACCCGCGACGTTTGGTATATGAGGTTAGCACGCTAACCTCTACGCCATGCCCCGAGGGCGACCCTCGCCTTATCATGGGTCGTTTTGATAACTTACCTATCCCAACATTAAAATAGCCTCCCTATGGGGAATACATGGTGTTTGTCCTTCAGCTATTTTAATGCTGAAGGACAAACACCATGTATTTCCCCATAGGGAGGCTATTTTAATGTTGGGGTAGGTAAGTTATCAAAACGACCCATTACTATTCAAATTCAGTGCCTGCTTGAGAATTTGTTTACATTCATAACAGTAGAATACACAAATGGAAAGAATACATAAATATTTGCCTATATATTTCCTATGGGAGAATTCGTTCAAGTATATGGGTCGTTTTGATAACTTACCTACCCCAACATTAAAATAGCCTCCCTATGGGGAAATACATGGTGTTTGTCCTTCAGCATTAAAATAGCTGAAGGACAAACACCATGTATTTCCCCATCGGTCTTTTTGATAACTTACCTACCCCAACATTAAAATAGCCTCCCTATGGGGAAATACATGGTGTGTGTCCTTCAGCATTAAAATAGTTGAAGGACACACACCATGTATTCCCCCATAGGGAAGCTATTTTAATGTTGGGGTAGGTAAGTTATCAAAACGACCCATAGAAGGGTCTAATTCATTAACTTTCTTCCTAACAAGGGCGGATACAGGGGGGGGGGGGTAAAAAGGGGGTAATTACCCCCCCCCCACCCGAGACTTGAGAAAAATATATTTTTTGCGAAAAAATTGTATTTTTAATATAAAATTTTGAAAACTAATACTTAAAAATTTGATTTGTATATATATTCTTGTAAACAACAGAATGCACATTTAAATTACCGATAATAAGAAAAAATTGTGTGCTGTGCGACCAGTCACACCAGATTACCCCCCCCCCCCCCCCCCGAGAAACTCCTCTAGATCCGCCACTGCTTCCTCATATTGGAAAAAACGTAACTTCAGCAATTAATAACTCAGAACTAAGAAATTTTGGACGAAAATATTTTCTTATAATTTTTATAAGGATATCGTCGAACATATAAAATTTTCTTTTAAAATTCTTACAAGTTGTGAAGATAGGAATAGTAAGGAGAATAAGAGACATTAAAAATCAGTAAAATTTTTCGAACTAAGGTACTATGGAAAACTAAATATATCTCGATACAAAAAAATCTAGCGTGACAGCACAGTACACAACTTTCTCTTACCGCTGTGCGATCCGTCACACCAGATTTTTTTTAGTGCAGTCGTCTTTACAAACGTTTAATGGATTTCGTCTACTCTAAGACGAGAATTGGTTATATTTTTTCCAGTTTATTAAATAAAATCCCAAACAGGAAATTGGACTCGTGAACATGTTCGAAACGTGACTCTATTAAGGTATAGATTTAGACATCAGAATAATCGCTCCAAATTGAGTTCCGGTTCCGGCTTCCTCATGAATTAAATAAGTTAATCGGACTAACTGGTTGCTAGATACGTCTATTAACGCCACGTAATGGGAATGAATGGATGAGCAAAAGCGGCATCGCCAAAGGTCCTGTTAAGTTGTTAAGTGTAGTCCGATGCTAGAGGAGGCCTCTTTTTTCTCTCTTTTCTTTTCTCGGCCGCCACAGGCCGGCCACTCCTCACTCCCCACCTCGCAAGGTCGCCTCGCCTGCCAGACATTTGCCAAAACAACACTCATTCTTAAGCCTATCACTAAAATTCTCTCTATTTAAGTCGGTCAATTTTTTTGCATAAGTTAACAACATATATATAAAAGTCTAAATTATTGCTATTGGCTACCAATTCAGAATAAAAATGAGATTTGATTTTCAGACCAATTGTTTGTTCTCTTGGGTCAGCCCTTAAGACTCAGGATTCAATACTCTTTAGGCAAATAGGCCTACATTTAAAATATCTTCAAGCCCTTGACCTATAGGTCAGAGGTAGAGCATTCGCTTCTCAAACCAAAGGTTCGCATCCCGTCCCAAGCGATGTTATAAAGACCAACACGCGATAATAATTGAATCGTTTATTTCAGAAACCACCTAAGCGACAAAATTTCAAAACATGTGTTTTTGGTGCTACTGTACAATTTAAAGGTAAATACATCTTTTAGATTATCCCAATAGCATGTTTTTTGATTTGGTAAAAAAATATTTGAAGGAGACTAGACCTATACTTAAGCTGCAAAACAGTTTTCTTTAGTTTTCCGAAAGTTGAAAAAAGCGCACTTAGGTGCTTTCTGAAATAAACGATTCAATTATTAAATATTTATTAAAATATATTTATAATATTAAATTGGATAAATCAATAAACAAGATTTCAAATCAACAATCAATTCATTATTAAATTTTCTCTTTTTTTCAACAATCGAAGAATTCCATTCCTCACTTCCATTCCCCCCCTAAATTCATGTCTCTTCTTAGAGGAATCGATAACCATTCTTCTGAGAGGCTTGGGAATTCTACTGGATCTTCTAAGTACTGGTGGTACTTGTGCATGATTGGGTTGAAGTTGCACAGTAACTGAACTATTATTTCTGTCCTCTTGACCTCGTAAGGGTGGAACTATTTCAATTAAAGAATTTCAATTATCTGTTCTTTTCCTTAGGTGGTTACTATGTCTTCTCCAAATTTTGAATGCTTTGCTGGATTTCTTCTAGTGTGAATTGCTTCTCTTCCAACATTTTCAATTTAATTATATTTGATGTATATAATAATGATATTCGATATCCAATTATAAATATTTAATTCTTTTATTTTTCTTTTTCCTCGTCACCCAATTTATATGTTATAAATTTAAAAAAAACAACAAGCGATAATAATTATTAAATATTTATTAAAATATATTTAAAATTTTTAATTGGATAAATCAATTAACAAGATTACAAATCAACAACTAATTCATTATTAAATTTTCTCTTTTTTTTCAACAATCGATGAATCCCATTCCTCAATTCAGGCGACAAAATTCAATTCAATAGGGACGGGGTCTAAATGGCCCCCGATGCCGAAAAAGACCTTAAATGAAATTAAAATATATATAAGCTTATATATATTAATATATCTTCAAAATTGGATAAAGGCGTAAAGAAAAAAAACAATTTGAGATCCAGTAAAATAAAAAAAATATCTATTTAAAACATAGGCAACATAGGCAATCAGTCAAACAGGCAAGCATCAATGGTGGTCTATCAATGGCAGGAGTCTACTATTTAAATAAAAAAAGATTAAAATCGGTGGTAAAAGAATTTTTGGTCGACTTTTGTGGAATTAGTTACAAGTTCCTTTCATGTTGTGGAACAAGTATTTTGTTTTTTGTAACGAAAATACACATTTTCAAAGTATTTTGTATTTGAAATACTTTTTAAAAATATTTTGCCCAACTCTGGTAACTTGTAACTCGTTACTGCCCTGACCTGCTCCATGTTATTAAAAACCAAATAAATTTAAATGCGATTATTACGGAAATTATTTTGTATAATTAGCAGAGAGTGATTTTTTTTAACAACCATTTCATTATTCCTTGGGCCACTTATCCTGAGATCAAGCACTGCTTGCTGATTTGGTTTGAAAATCTAAAAAGGGGATCCAAAACTCGCTTTTTGCCCTGATCTAAAAATTTCATTTGAATAAATTGTCTACGGATTCCTGGGAAAATATTTTAACTAGCTAAGATGGAGAAGCAATTTTTTTTAAATTACAATTTTCCGTAACCAATAATAGGAAGTAAATTCAAATAATTTTATATTATATTATTATTATGTAATAAAATTCTTCGATAAAAACCGTTGCGAAATTATTTATATCCTCTTTTGCTATAAGATTAAAACGAGATTAGAAAGAACGTGTTTGATGCTCACCTTCCCTGCGATGACGGCCTGCACAGTGAGTACCTGGCCTCCCCTGTGGTACTCCAGCACCTCTCCGGGCAACATGTGTCCCACTCCAGGGTCGAACCACACCAGGTCTCCCTGTAACAACAAGATCATCATGCCATTTGCAATTTCTTCGGGTCTCATGTATTATTATTATATTTTAAGGAAAAAAGAGAAAGTAAAAACGACAAATGTATTATTAAAAAGATCATTATGTGCAAATTATTTTTTCTATTGTACAATATACCAGGAAAAAAAATAACAAGATTGATGAAGTTCCTTATAAAAATGGTACTGGTTATTAACTTTGCTATAAATGTAGTGCAAAGATTCGTTTGGTTTCTGAGAGCTATGCAACTCCAGGTCTAGAAGCTATCGTCCTAATTATTTTGGCTGACAAGTGAGTTTCAAAAGATTTGGTTTCTGCTCTGATCTTTTTTTTAAAACATTCACACTCACACTCACACACACATACACACAGTCTTTTCGGCAACTCAGACCATTTAAGACTTTAGACGATAACCATTGTAATGAATATATCTATTGGGGGTCCAGGCTAGTCTATTTAAGCCATCTGTTATCCAAATGGCTTAAATAAAATCATCGGAATGCCTGGGTCCGAACCCGCGACGTTTGGTATAGGAAGTTGGCACGCTACCTACTACGCCAAAGTCGGGGGCAAAGATTTGGTTCAAAAGAAGCTGTGATTCACAGTAATTTACTGCTCCCTGCGCATAAAAAACAAATTTTGGGGGGTTATTATGAGCTAAAATGTAAAGATTAGGGATTAGATTTTTTACGAACATAATACTTTCTTTTTTTTTCTTTCTTTTTTATAGGCCCTATGTTACAGATAATATATAGGGGTGTTCGATTATAGAAAAAAATAATCGATTATGAAAATAAATAAACGATTAGACCTTTTTTTTCTGCAAAATTTTTTTCCCTCCCGGGGAAAGCGAAATTTTTGCAGCCCTATGGAAAATTTTTCCCTTTCCAAAATTTTTTTTTCTCCTCGAAAATCATAAACAAAATTTTTTCGGCTCTTTTTGGGAAAACAAAATTTTGCCCGCCCTACAGGAAATTTTTTCTCTTCCGTGGAAATCTTTTGGCCTTATTTTATTTATTTTTTTTAATTCGTGTCTCATCCGATCTTTTCAAATGCATTTTCCCCAAAAATAATCGATTTTTTTCCCTCTTTGATCGGTTGTAAGAAATAATTGAAATAATCGATTAATCGATTTTTTTTTTATAATTGATTATTTTTTAAGAAAATATGGTGGATGATGGTCCTTTTCGGAGCGAAACTGTGAGAATGTGCACACAACAGTTGTCTGGCAATAAAATTCCTGTATAATAAAGTAAAATACTTTGTTTTAATTATTGTCAACTCAATCATACGAATTTAAAAGTAAAGTAAACCTCCAATTATAAAAATTAAAAAAAAAAAAAAAATAATCGATTATTTTGTTTGGCAGAACTAATAATATATTGGCGGGAAAGTAAAAATATAAAAATTGCGCTCTATTATATTTTTTTTTTTTTTTTTTTAAAACATTCACACTTTTTTCTCATTCACACTCACACTCACACACACATTCACACAGTCTTTTTCGGCAACTTTGGCCATTTAAGACTTTGACGATAACCGTTGTAAGTATAATACAGTAGAACCTTGATAAGTTAAAGTTCAAGGGAAACGGTTAGAAATTTGAGTTATCGAGTTTTTTACTTATCGAGAGTTGAAGTTAGAGAGGTTATTGAATATAATTTTTAACGTACCGAGGTTAATTGACTTTGGGCACGTGAGCGAAAAAGGAATTTCGTTTGATCTATTTGTTTATTTAGAATAGTTTATTGAAATATAAATTAAATTAATAGATTTATTTATTTTCAAAAAAATCAGTAATTTTTTTCTGCTTCATGTATTTTTGATTTTCTGCATCAACTATTTTTTCGATGATATGTAAAGAAATACTTTAAGTTATAGAGGTCACCAAAATATTATTTTAAGTTATCGAGGGCTATGCTCAAAATATTTGTTTAAGTTACAGAGGTTTTGTTCTTTAAGTAATAGAGGTTTTACGCTGTCAAGGGAAGGGAATTGAAAAAATTTTTAAGTTACGGAGGTTTTGAACTTAGCGAGGTTTAACTTATCGAGGTTCTACTGTATATATATATTGTAGGTTGAGGCATTTCTATTTAAGCCATCTGGTATCCAAATGGCTTAAATAAAATCATCGGACTGCTTCGTCCGAACCCGCGACGTTTGGTATAGGAGGTAGGCGCGCTACCTAGTACGCCAAACTCGGGGGCTCTCTATTATATTGCACTTTAATTTAATTTTAAATTAAATCGAATCAAATGCAAAGCAAACCGTGCGAATTAAAATCTAATGTTTGTAATTATAAGTTCATCACTTGTAATATTTATAATATTCTCTCTTACAGTTTTTAATCATTATAGAAATGGATACATCGAAAGTATTTTAAACCCCAGGGGAACAAAAATGGCCTATTTTTTTTTTTTTTTTTTTAGAAAACGAGGTCTTTAAACTCCTACTGTTTTTTTTTTCGATGTTAAATAAATTTTAGCGGAAGAGAGTTTTTCAGGTCAAGGACATCATATAAGAGGGAGTGTTCCTACTTCGAAAAAAAAATGTACATAATATGTATATACCTACAGGAACGTGAATGTTTACTTTCTATTTAATAAAATCCCCTTTAAACTCTTAAATAAAAAAAGGGTCAAGATTAAATTTTTCAAAAAGAAATAGTATTTACATTTTACGTTGGTTGTTGTCGTTGTTCTCATTTAATTATTTAAGTTATTCATCGAATACTTTGCATATATGTTTATATTAACATGTGTTAGCAACTAAGTCAAAGGCACGTTTTTTGTGCTAACACTTATGAGCATAGATAAAAAAAAAAAAAAAAAAAACTCGCCCTCGGGGCTTGGCGTAGAGGTTAGCGTGCTAACCTCGTATACCAAACGTCGCCGGTTCGGACCCCAGGCAGTCCGATGATTTTATATAAGGCATTTGGATACCAAATGGCTTATATAAGAATGCCTGGACCCCAATATGTATAATTATAAATAACGGATATCGTTTTAAGTCTTAAATGATGTTTAAAAAAAAAAAAAAAAAAAAAAAAAAAAAAAAAAACTCAATTTTACTTGTTCTAATGAAAGTTATTTATTAAAAAAAATTGTATTTATTTTTTCAAACTATACTGTAAAAAAAATTTTGTTGATTTTTAAAATTGTGTAGGAAACAAATTTCATAAACAAAAACACTAAATTTACTAAGTCTTGGCAAAAACCATTTACAAATGTATTGGATTTTAGAACCGTTTGAAAATTAGAGTCAAGGGTCGATACAAGGCAAGGGCGGATCCAGAGGTGTTTCGGGGGGGGGGGTAATCTGGTGGGACTCGTCGCACAGCACACTATTTTTTCCAAATTTCGGTAATTTAAAGGAGCATTCTGTACTTGTATGCCAGAATATAAATACAAATCAAATTTTTAAGTATTAATTTTTAAAATTTTACATTAAAAATAATTTTTTTCGAAAAAAGTATTTTTTTCAAATCTCGGGAGGGGGGGGGAATTACCCCCTTTACCCCCTCTTGTATCCGCCCTTTATACAAGGGGGGGGGGTTAAATTTCTGAAATTAAGAAAAAATTGTGTGCTGTGCGACCAGTCACACCAGATTTCCCCCACTCCCCCCGAGAAACACCTCTGGATCCGCTCTTGATTAGAGTGCAATTGTGTGGTAATTTTAGAATTCTCAAACTGCTTTCGGACAAAATACAATTTTTAACGAAAATTACTATACAATGTAAAATTACAATACATAGACCTACTCTATTTTTCGAAGAAAATTGTATTTTAAAAATTTTTTTGTTGCAAATATTTAAACGTAAAAATTTGTAAATTTAGTAGATAAATGCATAGTAGTTATTACACGTATTTAGAAGGGAAATTTGTAAATTTAGTAAGCTTATTCCAAAACACACTAAAATGTGTAGAGAAGCGATCTTTTTTTTTTTTTTGTCTTAAAATTTAAATAGAGCCTAATGTTTGAGTACACAGAAGAACAAAAATTTATACAATCGGAAATAGTTGTCAGAAACTTTTTAATATTCATTATATGAATGCTTCGAAGACTGGATTAGAACTTCCACCGGAAACCATCGATACTAAATTATTTTACCAATCAGTTGAAATTAGGGTCCGACCGAAACAAGATTTTCAGCCGAAACCGAAACCGAAACCGAATATTCGGCTTCAACCTTAGTTTCGGCCGAAACCGTAACCGAAACCGAAACTTGTATTTCCTATAAAAATTTTTTTTTTCATTTTACTTTTTTTTTTTTGAATTTTTTTTTCCCTTCCGTGAAAATCATTTTACCTTTTTTTTAGGGAGACTAAATTTTTTTTTCTCCCTCAAGAGCAAATTATTTGACCTTTTTTTTTTTTTTTTTTGCATGCGAGTCTCATCCCATTTTTTTCAGACTCTGGTTTCGGCCGGCCGAAAGGTTCGGCCACTTTTTGGCCGAAACTGGCCGAAACCGTAACCGAAACCGAATATTCGGTCGGTTCCTAGTTGAAATACAATAAATCTAAATGAACTCTGATGCCGAAAAACATCTTAAATAATACAATATATATATATATATTCATTAATAAAAAGTAAAAAATAAGACGGAGTAGAAAGAGTAAAATGAAGTGAAGAGGAAAACCAAATTTGTATTAATTATTTATTACTCAGTAACCTCCTCGTTCAAGATAATCTTTTTGACATTGCATCAACTGGGTTTGTACTAGAAAGTACTTCTGAAATAATAACTACTTGTATCTCACAGATACAGGCGACCATTCTGGTAATAAAACACCTGAAATTGACATGGTGTGTGTGTCTCCTGACAATGAAAATTTAAATAAAAAGAAAAAGTTGTAGAACGAGCTATTTACAATAAAAAAATCTCGCCTCACACACATTCCTGCATAAAATGTTTTTTTTTTTACTTTCTCTTACCTATGTATATATGTAATATATATATAGAGAGAAAGTATTGGATTCATGTCAAAAATTCGATGTCGAGATTTTGATGGATCTTCACGTTTTGAGGTCCCCTGAATCCAAAAAGGTGGTTTTCGCGACATGGTCTGTCTGTGTGGGTGGGTGGGTGGGTGGGTGGGTGGGTGGGTGGGTGTGTGTTCAATTTTAAGCATGAAGGAATTGAGCTAGGAGGTTGAAATTTTATATTGAAGTTAAACACCCCCCGGGACCGGAAAAATAAGCTTTTAATCAAAATCGGCCAAAGAGTACTAGTACTTTACTGATGTACTTTTTCAGTTTTTTTTTATTTTCTCAAAATTCGCTCTAACGATTTTGATTAAAATTCAAAAATCAATTATTTTTTAGATGCTCTTTCAAATGTATATTCTCGTTTTGCCCTCAAAATTGTTTGAAGCACACTTTACTCTTGTGCTTCATAGGAAAGATAGGAAAAATGGTTGCCATGGTTACAAAATATAAATATTTTCCCATACTTATAAATTTTACATCTGAATTCAAATATTCCCTACTGCCGGGAACTAAATACATGTCGACACAAAAAATCTGGTGTGACAAGCACAGTACACAACTTTCGATTACCGAAGGTAAGAGAAAGTTGTGTGCTGTGCGCCAGTCACACCAGATTTTTTTATTTAAATTTTAAATATTAATTTAAAAAATTTTAAAAATTTGATATATATATTCTGGTAAACAAGTACCGAATGCAACTTTAAATTACCGAAAGTAAGAAATACTGCACCAGTCACACCAGATTACCCCCTCCCCGAAAAACTCCTCTGGATCCGCTCTTGGCTGTTGATGAATTAAAAAGAAAAAAATTGGCAGTCATGGTGTAGCCAGGGAGGAGGAGAAATGGGATTTACTCCCCCCCCCCCCCCTCTCGGATATCTCAACAAAAAATTGTTTTATACTCTGTTATAAATTATAAAAATATTTTATATTCTTCAAAATTTATTCATTTCGGAGTGGCAGAGGGGGGGGGGGTTACCCAATCCCGCCTCTAAAATATTTTCACTCTTCGTTCTTTCCTCTTTTTTTTTTTTTTTTTAAATAAAATTTGTATCGCTCTTGAGGCCCAAATTCGGCGAGATCTCCATTTCTCACTTCCCGAGTGAGTATGCCCTATAATTTCTTGAGTGTAAATCGAAAATTAAAAAAAAAAAAATTTTGATTAGATGAAAGAAAGATGAGATCAACTTTATAATTAGATAAATATTCTAATAGCTCTTCTCATTTAAATTTTACAAGTGGATATTACGACTTGTTTCCAAAATAAGTGTGACAAAATTTTAAAACCCTCAGGTGATTGCGTTCTAATTCTAGAGAGATTCATCTCTCAAACTAACAAAATTAAATATTAAAATATGAATAGTTGTAAAATTATAAATATTTGATAATTGGCCATTTAGAAAGGAATTTTTATATTTTGACCCAATTATGTTTTCACTTAACGAATATTTAGAGAGTTGCTATATGAAGAAAGGAAATATTTAGCTATTTAAATTAATAATTATCACTTTGATTTAAAGATTTATCTTTGGGCTATTTTTATATTATATCTAAGAACCCTGAAGAAATTTTGCGTGGTTATTTTGAATAAATCTTTTGATCAAAATGAGGGAAAAAATTATGAGAAACTGTTTCATTTGTTAAAGAAATTTATTATAATAAAGATGATAAATGAAAAAGTTTTTAGCGATTATCTGATCAAGGCGCAGAGGTATAGATCTCGCTTAGTAGTGCCAAATGATCCCAGATGACAGGGGCAGCGTGTACTGGCAAATAGAATTTTAATTTCTTTTCAACTGTAGCTAAGTGGAAATTTCAACAATATCAAACCACGCCAAAATTTCGGATCCCAGTCTTTGTTTTCTTTATTTGGAAATTTTTTAAATAAATCCCATTTTACCAAGTTCAACTTTCTTTGATATGATCTGCCCTGATCAAAATCCAATTAATATTTAATTAAAATCTTAAAATTCTAAAATTCTTAATCCATACTCCCACCGTCATATTTAGGGCCTCCTAATAATTTTTAAAAATCGGCGCCCATGGGTGTAATGGTGACTTTTTGAGAGGTCATCAAAGTTACAAATTTTTGTCCGGGCCCCTCGCATTATTTTTGTTTAAAAAACCTGGTGTGACTGGCGCACAGCACACAACTTTCTCTTACCCTTCGGTAAGAGAAAGTTGTGCACCGTGCTGGATCCTTGGAGGGAATTTTGTGAAAATCGAAAAAAACTGAAAAAGTACATCAGTAAAGTACTAGTACTTTTTGGCCGATTTTGTTCAAAAGCTTATTTTGAGATTCTTCAAAGGTACTTAAGTTAAATATAAAATTTCAATCCGCTAGCTCAACTCCTTCATGCTAAAAATCTGTCCACACATACAGACACACGCACGCACACACACACACACACACACACACACACACACAAGACCAATTTGCGGGACCCACTTTTTTTGGACTCAGGGGACCTCAAAACATGTATATCCATCAAAATCTGGACATCGAATTTTTTACATGATCGCAATACTTTCTCTCTCTATATATTTCATATATAGGGTACGAGAAAGTAAAAAATGCACCTCGCCTCGACTGGTCGCACATCATACAACCAGTAGCGTATCCAGGAGGGAGCGAAGGGGGGGGGGCGCTTTCCCCCTCCACCCCCGCCCCCCAGGCGGATCAAGCCTTTGGCGGCCCTCGATACCGACATAGACACCCTAGCGCATCCGGCTTTACTCCGGCTTTCCGACTTTTTACCTAAATCTCCGACTTTTTTTGGAATTTTCGTTGGATAAGTTTGCTATATGAAGCAACCACCCTTAAGATGGATATGGTTTTAATCGCCCCTCTGTATATGGATTCCCCTAATTAGGGAATAATAAATTTCCAGCCCTTCATTCATATCAAATATTCATCCACGATCTTTAATTTTCTAAAAAGAATTAAAGAGGAAGTGAACGTGTGTATTGTAGATATCAGATGTAGAATAGAGCAAGGTTAGTTGGGAATGTCCGGGAAGGGCATTCCACCATGCCTCAACCTGAATTGTTCCCTGAATGATGTCAACTTGGTTGTTGAGTGAGGAGGCCAGCCAGGCAGGCCATGTGCCAGACTGGCTGGCGGGTCTGACCCTCTGACCCCTCTGAACGCCACGTCACTCACCTTCTCGCCTTCATGAGAAACGAGACAGCTCAATAAAATGCCAATAAACTAAGAACTTCTCTTACGAATAAACAACAATTGAATGTGGAAATTAAATACTTCTTCACTTGTACTATTGTTCACTGAAACGTCATTCCCTCTGTAGCCCAAAGAGTATAGTTAAATATTACTGATTATTGGAAAAAATCCCATCTCAACACTACTGACTACTCTATGGCCACAGATCATACAATCAAGATGGGACAGCTCCAGGTTAAAAATTGTTTATAAGTTTAGCTCCCTCTATACGCGTGTCGACCTATTATTTTGTGCGGGAGACCCGTGGCTCAGAGAGAAGACATTAGCTTCTCGTGCCTAAGGTCCCGAGTTCGCGTCCGTCCCAAGCGAGAAAAAATTTATTTAATTTGAATTGGCTACTAATCATTTGAAATTAACAAAGGGATGGGGTCTAAATCACCTTAGATGCCGAAAAGACCTTAAATAAATTTAAAAAAAAAAAAAGTGCACTGAAAAATTTAATTTGTTTCAAATACTGATGTGATAGTTGTACAGGAAAACTTCGTCCAATTCGTATTGAATTTTTGATATTTATTCAATATTTTCTGTATATTAATCAAGGGTGGATCCAGAGGTGTTTCGCGGGGAAACGGGGTAATCAGGGTGACTGGTCGCACAGCACGCAATTTTTTTCTTCATTTCGGTAATTTAAAGGCTTATTCTGCACTTGTTTGCCAGAATATAAATACAATCAAATTTTTAAGTGTTAATTTTAAAAATATTTCAATAAAAATAAATTTATTTTTGAGAAAAAAAAGTATTTTTCAAATCTCGGGGGGGGTAATTAAATCCTTTGCCCTCCCCCTCTATCCGCCCTTGATATTAACCTCTCTATGTTTATCGGTATGATAAAATAAAAAAAGATTAAAACAATTATTTGAAAAAATGAACAG